>CM040482.1:6160707-6174512 GCA_022758105.1 Pangasianodon gigas | reverse complement strand
TTTTTCGTGCCGCAGCTGTCGTACGGCTCCAGCTCTCCGGCTCTGTCCAACCGTCAGCGCTTCCCCACGTTCTTCCGCACGCACCCGTCTGCCACGCTGCACAACCCCACACGCGTGCAGCTCTTCCAGAAGTGGAAGTGGACCAAGATCGCCACCATCCAGCAGACCACCGAGGTCTTCACCTCCGTGAGTCACGTGCATTTCTTCATAACACACGTCATTACCGTGTATCACACGTGTCAGTGTCTACAGCTACACAGTGAGACAGAAATAAATCAGCTTTATCACAAACATTTTATCGACACTGTCAAAGCTGTAAACAGTAAATAACTCACAGCTAAATAAATAAAGCCTGCACTCTCTCTTTCCTGTCTTTCCTCTCTTTCCTCACTTCTGGACACCTCTATGTTCTCCCTCCATCTCTCCATCATAAACCTGTCCCATTACCTCTCTTCAATTCTAACCTTACCATTAATTTCCTTTTAATTCTCTCCTTTTCTGCTGTCTTTACAACTTTCATTTTTCATTCCTGTCTCTTGCTCTTTGTCTCTGTCCATCCTTCTACCTCTTCTTCTCTTTTGACCTTTCTTTCTTCCTCCTTTCTTATTGCTTCTACTTTTCTCCCTTTATTTTTCCTCCTTCTATCATTTGCTCTCTTATTCTTTCTTTCTTTTTACCTCCCTCTCACACATCTCTTTCCTTTTTCTCACTCCTTTCCTCCCACTCTCCATCTTTCCACCTCTCTTTCTTTCTCTGCCCCTCTGTCTCTGCCTCGTTTTTTCTCTCCCCTCTTCAATCAATTCTTTCTTTCTTTCTTTCTTTCTTTCTTTCTTTCTTTCTTTCTTTCTTTCTTTCTCCTTTTTCTTTCTGTCATCTAATTTCTTTTTCTTTCTCTGACTTTTTTCTCCTTTTCCTAATTCCCTTTTCCTTCTTATTGCTTCTGTTTTTCGCACTGTATTTTTCTCTTTCCCTTCCCTTTCTCTCTTCCTTCTTCCCTTGCTGTCATATTCTTTCTCTTTTTTTACATAATTTCACACCTTCATTCCCCAATTCCCACTTCTTTCTTTCTTTCTGTCTTTCTCTCTCTTTACCTTTCCCTCCATCCATCCCCCACCTACCTTTCTCCTTTCTTCCCATCTTCTCCCTCTATTTTCCCTCTTCCTCCTCTCTCCCTCTCTCTCTCTCTCTCTCACACACACAAACACACACACTCTCTCTCACACACACACTCTCTCTCTCTCTCTCTCTCTCCCCAGACGTTGGATGATTTGGAGCAGAGAGTGAAGGAGGCCGGAATCGAGATCAGCGTGAGGCAGAGTTTTCTCACCGACCCTGCTGTGGCTGTCAAGAACCTTAAGGTGCCTTCACTTCTCCTTCACTGCTCCTCCGTTTCTCCTCCACACAACACCTACACACACAGTAAAAGCACACACACACACACACACACACAAGTACACACAAGTACACAAATGTACACACAATCACTAAAAGTTAGATGAGTGCTGAAACTGATTTATATTTTCTTACATATTTAGCAGACACTTCTATCAAAAGTTTGAAGGTTGAAGGTCATGCTGAAGATATTTTGTATTATATAAACATAAAATCTGAAGCATGCACACACATAAAAACACCCACACGGAAAGAAAGATGCTCACACATGCACACACACACACACAGCACAGATGCAGTAAAGTAGGACTACCTTGTCATGACCAAAGTAATCATCCATATTCCTGGAGAAATACCACAGGGTGCGTTCAGATGTCTGTGGTTTTTATTTGGGAGAGAAAATCATATAAATTGGAACGTGGGCCTGATCTTATTCTCCTCTCCAGTCTCTTCAGGGAGTCTCCTCTCTCTCTCTCTTTCTCTCTCCCTGTGCCCATATGATGGCAGCTCCTTCAGCTGACCTAGTTTTGGTACAGGAGATTAATTGGCTATCATTTGAGATACCATGGTAACCTGGAATATAGCACAACTATAAGAGGGAAGTAAAGGAGCACCGTGCGGCCTGCGGTTTCACCAAGCATGAGTATTACTGCAGCGCTTCACAGACACACACTGGCCCTTATCGTTGCACTTTCTTTGAAGGCCATGTGTATATTAACGTTAGAATACTTTCATAACATGTTATGATGCATTCAGACATTTTAGATATTGTTTAGTGTCTTGTCTTCCTGTTCCTCATTTCCTCTCCTTCTCTCAGTTTTGCTTTCGCAGTTTTTCTTTTGTGTCACAGGTAGCATTTCTTTACCCTGGCTCCTTTTCTTTTTCCTCCCACAGCGCCAGGATGCTCGGATCATCGTGGGCCTCTTCTATGAGACAGAGGCCCGGAAAGTATTCTGTGAGGTCGGTCTCTAGTGCTTTAGTCCAACATGATTAATGGTTTCCTAAGAACTTCTTTTCTAGCTGAAAATCTGCTGGTTCATAAAACTCTCGGCTGCAGGTCTATAAGGAGAAGCTGTATGGAAAGAAGTACGTCTGGTTCCTGATTGGCTGGTACGCTGACAATTGGTTCAAAATAAAAGACCCATCAATCAACTGCACTGTGGAGCAGATGACGGAGGCGGTGGAGGGCCACGTTACCACGGAGATAGTCATGCTCAACCCTGAGACGGTTCGAGGAGCCTCCAATCTGGTGAGGCTTTTATTTTTAGTCTTCTGCTCTTTCACCATGTTTGTTTTTTTTACACAAGTCGACTTGACCTGAGTGATAACAGCATCATCAAACTAAACTTTTTTGGTTTTTCAGTAAAGTCGCATTCAGACTGAATTCATATAAAAGTCTCCCTGGTGGAAAAGCCAGTTCACTGAAGGGGAAAGGACACAGGATGAGGAAGATGTGCTTTTGCTTTTGGTAGCAGTTAATTTCATTTTGTGCCAACTTTATCAAGGTGAACTTGTGAATTCCTGAATCTTGGTTTTGTGTACCAATAGAAAACGAGAACGGGGCCATGGTCTCTGGGTTGGATTTTTCCACGTTTTCTCCTCAGTTTGGTCACCGGCAAATTCCCACCCACCATCCAGCTCTCTCCATCCTGCAACAGCTACCAACATTAGGGTGAAAGCTAATACGTGCGTAATACATTCAGAGACACGTGAAGCTTGCCAAGCGCCTGTTCAGGGTGCATCACAGGGCAGCATAACACACTCGAAAGTGCTGTTCGTCCTCATCTGTATACAGTATATGAGTTCACTGACACCAACGATTGGCTAGTGTCTGTGATTTACAAGGGAGAGAGTAAAACCATAGCTCTCACTCACAGAGCATGGCCATATACTAGGGTTTGTTTCATAAAATTCAGTTTTTTCTTTCAGCTTGCTAGGATTTTCTTGTTAGCAAAGTTAAAAATTGCATCAGTGTAATACTTCCTCTCTTAGAGTACTCTCGGCTAAATCTACATTAAAGACCATGATGTGGTTTCCATCCACCTGTTTGTGTTTTCCATCCACCAGTGGTTTCTACAGTGAAGACCATGGTGTGGTTTCCATCCACTTGTTTGTGTGCAAGATTTGACAACCTCACTAGAAAAACTAGTCATTCGGAAAACACCTAAATGCCTCAAAACTTTTGAAGTATAAAACTTGGCTGTTGCATAAAGAAAGGATGCGCTAAAGGGGGTAACGGAAAATTTTTCAAATAAACACTGTGTTTGTTCCAGTCTATCTCAGATCATGTGGGTTTGTCTGCCGTTCTTTTGGTGACATCATCCTCCTCAGTATGGTCACATGACCGTGATGGATAGAACGCACTTCGTGTTTGCGCAAACATTTGAAAACACATCCTCATGTCACCTATCGGCTCACAGCCAGAGCCTTAGCCGCGGAAGATGTGGCGGCTGTCTCTGGAGTCCAAACTGCTGATGAGAAGACAGGTGTGAGTTTCGGGGTGGAATGTGCTCCCAGGGGGACGCCGTTTGAAGCACATCCAGCTCCGGTGCCCCGTGCTGGGAGCTGTCATGAGTACAGATGCCCCTGCTGTTCTCCCACATCTTGCTCACTCTGGGCTCATTTCCAAATGCCCGTGTTTTACACCTGATGCCAAAAAAAAAAAAAAACACGTCATATTGGACAGGCATGTTTGTGAAAAAATCGCCATGCTAAATTTGCTTCATTCGGGAGTGATTTTCACTCTCTCATTTCCTCCTGCCATACTGCTCTTTGATGCAGTGGATTTGAAAGGCAGGAAAGGCTTTTTGACAGCGTTGATGCTTTATGCACACACACACACACACACACAGCCCAAAGCTATTTACGTACACCTTGGCTTTTTGGCTAAATGGACCTGTCTGAAGCGTAAAAAATGGTGGAGTCATTACTTTAGATAGGAGAGAGGAAGAGAAAATCACTTTTGCCATGTGCAGCTGAAATAACTGCAAAACCACTTTCTCTCTCCTGTCCTTAAATTCCTCAGAATCGCCCTATTAAACAGTGTCACCACAGGGAGTGTTCATTTTTTTGTGTATGTGCACATGTGAATGAAAGAAGAAGAAATGGAAAAAAGAATGAAAGAAGAAAAAAAAGAAAAAAATATACTACCTCCATCTGCATAAAATGCTCCCACAGGGGATGACTGCACCTTGTCTTGACTTATACCGTATAATGATCTCTCTCTCTCTCGCCACCTGTGACGCACGTTTTCATTTCGGTTCACTTGTTTGCTTCGCAGACCTCGCAGGAATTCCTGACCCAGCTGATGTCTAAGCTGGGAGGGAAGAACCCGGAAGAAACTGGAGGTTTCCAGGAAGCGCCGCTCGCCTATGATGCAGTATGGGCTCTCGCTCTGGCACTTAATAAGACTGTCGGGCCATTAAGGGCCAGAGGCCGCAGGCTGGAGGACTTTAATTACAACAACAAGGACATTACTGCTGAGATTTACCGTGCCCTCAACACCAGTTCATTCGAGGGAGTCTCTGTGAGTAACAGTGCAGGGATGGATGGATGGATGGATTTGGGTTGGTGAATGGATGGATGGATGAATGGATGGGTGAATAAATGGATAGGTTTGTGGGTTTGTGGATGGATGGATGGATTTTTTTTGATGGATGAATTGGTGGGTGGATGGATTGATGGATGGATGGGTGGATAGGTGGGTTTGTGGATGGTTGGATGGATGGATGGATGGGTGGGTGGATAGGTGGGTTTGTGGATGGATGGATGGATGGGTGGATGGGTGAGCAGGTTGTTGGGTGGGCTTGTGGATTGGTAGATGGATGGATGAGTTGGGTTTGTGGATTGATGGCTGACTGCTTGGATGGATAGATTGGTAGGTGGATGGATGGCTGGGTGAAAGGATGGATAGAAGTGCGTGTAACTGAATGGATGGATAGATGGTTTGGTAGATGGATGGATGGATGAATGGATGGATGGATGGATCAGTGAGTGGGTTGATTTTATGGATGATAGGTGGGTGGCTGGATGGATAGATGGGTGGATGGATTTGATGGGTTGCTGGATTGCTACATCAGTGGATGGATGTAAAGAGAAGTTTTACATAAGGAATAGGCTAAATAAAGGCTGATAGCTTTTTATTATTTTGATATACCTTCTATCTTTGAAGTCATGTTGCTTTAAAATAGTAGGAAGTGTGATTCCTCCATTATTGAGATTAAGAGGTGTGTTTAAGATGTGCTAAGGAAAGAGATCAAGACTTAAAAGCCAGAAGTGAGCGTCTCTAAAATAAGCAATGGTGTGAAATGATCTTTCCTCTCATCTCTTACAGGGTCATGTTGTGTTTGACGCACAGGGATCGAGAATGGCTTGGACTCTGATCGAGCAACTGCAAGGTAACTGCATGGATTTGACAGAATCGCTGTCATTGCATTAAGATGTGATTAGGATAATTCACTAAGACTGTATGCATAATTACCTACGACTTGTCACAGCGCTGACAGATGCATCCAGTGAGAACATGACTTCAGTCAGCACCAAACAGGAAAATCTCTCTGATTTGTGTCTGTTTGAAGTCTAAAATGATAATGATTAATATGTAACATGCTGTGAATGGCCCTGTGTCTCTGCGTGTAGTCCGGGTAAACACTTACCCCTTCATTTAACCCACTGCTGCCCAGCCAAGTGTGAGTGCAGTGTGAGAAAAGGCTTTTAAGGAGCGGCATCTGCAGGTTAAGTGGTATGTGTGGTACGGGGACAGCGGTGATTATTACACTTCACTACTTCCAGACATGCAGATGATTTATGAGTCTGCTGTCGGCCTTGTCGTTCCTCGTTTCAGGGAAGCACAGGTGTCAGGTGAAACACGCCCAGGTTTTTACGCTCACACGATCCGGATCTGTGTTTATCCATTCAAGGCTGAAAAAATAAAGAGTGACTTCTGTACAAACTCGCCTTTTCACTCTGCAGAATAAAGTTGTCTCAAATGAACTTCATACTGCTCATTAAAACATATTTTACCATTGTTACCATTTACCATTTTACCACATTTTAGTGTTGTCGTGGCGTTTATTAATTTTCTTTAACAGCAGCTCTGACAGTAGTTCCGGCTGCAATTCAGATGACAGGTTTATATATTAATGCTTTCTTTCTAATACGTTATTGTTTCTATAGTAACAGCTCATACGCAAGGACTTGTATGGAGAACGTGCCACATAATCAAAGCCTACTAATAAATTGACAAAAAATTTTTAATATTTAGCAAAGAAAAACGTGTAATTGATATGGTAACGTTTGCTGGAAGAAGACATTTATTTAACATTTATAGGAGTCTTCAGTATCAGTAGGTTTTCTGCCATGGCAAAGTCTTCAGGATTTTGTGTTTTCTGGTCTCTCAGTAACATGACATGCTGCATTTTTAATTATTAACTCCAAGAAAGATTAAAAAGAGAGTGACTTTCAATAGCATGGAATGACTGCTGGATGGGCGTGACTTCTGAAAATCCTTTTCTTATTTATTGAGATGAGATATATGAGATGCAAAATAAATGAATAAATTACGTTTGCTTTTAGATAATCAATATGTTAGAGTCTCTAAGTGGAGTGGGAATGAAATTTTTAGATGCTTTATTAATTTTTTAAACTAACCCGACTTTAAAATGCTATAACTTGTGTTGGAGACCTGTAGTTTTCAGAACTATATATAGTAGAAAATATCAGACTTTCATCATGTGAAGAGTTTCCCCAGGCTACCAAATATTACCATATTAAAGGGTTGCAGAAGGTGCTTTCATTTCCTTAGTAAAATAGCGTTTTCAGAGTGAACTTTTTTTTGTTTTTGTATTTTTTTAGGCAGGTGCTTTTCTTAGTCTCGGTGAATAGAGGAATAGAGCCATGCTGTTTTCCGCTTCACTGTCTCGATCAAGCTACTGCAATGCCAAGTTCATCGATATTCCAGTCTCTGCTACCACACGCTGATTGCATCCTCTTATCTCCGCTGGGGTTTTGTCAGGCCGTAGCTATTTCCAGAGTCCGAACCATGTGATTGGCGGGCTTATATTCTCCTGCTCGAGTCTTTGTGCCTGTGTCGTCACCCATATCGCCTGTCCAACTTTCCAGCCCTGTAGCTTTAAAACCGAATTTTTTTTAAGCCTGAAGTATTTTTTCCTCTCTTGTTCTGTGTAGATTGAAAAGGTTGAAAAGATTGTTGGCGAGTGTGAGCTTATATAAAGTGATAGTATGTGGTTGTTAGTGTGAGGCTAACTGGAGCAAGACAGAGAGACGATGCCAGGTCCCGGTGCAAGGCATCGAATGGCTGATTTGTGATCTTTGTCACTCAGGTGGAGGTATAATGCAAGGTATACACTTTCACTGTAACAGAGCTGGTGCAATGAAATGCTTAGGAAAAAGCTACACTCATATACACATGCATACCAGTGCTGGATACCTTCTCGCTATCGGTGTCTCTCGGTCACTCTTTTCTGCATGACTGGTTGGTAAACACCAAGAATGAGATGTTCCTGGGAAGAAATTTCCTGCCAAGTCACTTTATGAGATATATGAACCCATAAGGACACAAGAATGGAGAAGACTCCTGTAAGAATTTTAAGTGCTAGCTTTTAGTGTTAGTAGATTCCAGCTCCATGAGCCATGACACATTTAGCCACATTTCATTAGATGTTGAAAAACTAACAGCAGGTTAATGCTGGCTAGCTCATCTCAGCCTGAGACGCTCTGCCCACGGACCGTATGTTATATATTGTACACTGAGCTAGACAAAACTATCCAGACTCTTTCCACTTATATTGTCTACACACACCTCTGTGTACACACAGCGAAAAAAAAACCTTAGATAAAATGTGTCTAAAACATTTAGGCTAAAATGTTTAAGCATGTACATGTGCAATGATGTTAATTCAGTATGTAATCCTATTATGTTGTGTATATTCAGAATGATTTTTTTCCAGTGACAGGCAATAGAGCTGGACAAGTCATCAGTAAGTGATGTCACTTCAGCGTGACGCTTCAGTGAGCAAGAGTGAGTCAGTTGGCAAATTAGTTTCCTATCGATTTCTCCTGTGCTTGTTTCCTTTCCTGTGCTAAGATGCAAGGAAGGAAAACAGAAAGGAAATGAGGAACAGCAAATGAACGATTTTGAAGCACCCAGTGATTAAGTGGCAACGAACTACGGAAAACAGATAAACAAGGTTTAGAATTACAACAAATTACAGAAAAAGTTCTTTAAATTGGAAATGAGTGTGAGATGCAGCTAATTAACTGGAACTGATGACCGTACATGTAAAATGGGAAGCCAATGGGGTCAAAAGCAGGTTGGCAGAGTGTGGAGTTTGAACGAGGTCAAAAGGATATTAATATTCCTCTCTCTTTTTTCACAGTAGTTAAATAAATCATTCATAGTAGTCACTAGATAGTAGTTACTGGATAGATTATTCATTCATTCGACTTTAGTTAGTATCCTGATCGGGGTTGTGGTGGATCCTTATTCCAAGAAACATTAGACGTGAAATGGGAATACACCCTGGATGGCTCGCCAGTCCATTGCAAGGCATTGTACACACAAACACACACACACACACATTCATAGCAGGATCGAACCTGGAGCTGTGAGGCGGCAATGCTACCCACTGCTCCACCATGCTGCCCATGTGCTTTAGGATGAATAACTAAATAGAAATAATTTTAAGGGGTTTACCTACATTTGCTCATTTGAGCTATATGTGTAAAATGGGAAGCCAAGAGTATCATAAACTGGTGAGCAAAATGTGGAGGTCGAAGAGGGTCAAAAGTAGGATGGATATGACAGCTAAGTTGTTGCAATTAATTATGGGGGATTTATGTGTGGATTTGGTTGCCTGTTTTCAGTACTTGAATTAAACACGGATAGCGTAAGAACAGACAAAATCAGTCTTATATCAGTTCAGTTCTGGATAGTTTTAATGCGTGGCTGAATTGCATATAATAGTCCCAGTGTACTAAAAATAAGTTTTAATTAAAGTGTAACATAATGAAGAAAAGCAATAAAAGTTCAAGTTAACAGAACACCTCGCTGTTAGAACATCCTGCGTGCTGTTCACGGAAATGAAGTTGAAGTTGTTATACAGTGAAAGCACACAGCAACAACAGTAGCTAATAATAACTCTTTCTCACTCACTGTGTTCTCTCTTTTTCACTTTCTGTCCTTTTTTTCTCCCCCTTACTTCCTCACACGTAGATATAAACATATATTCACACACACATACACACATGAATTTCCCAGGAGGTAGCTGGAGCCGAGTGCAGTAATTATGCTTAATGATCACCTGATAATTATAATGCTTCTCACTTAAGTTAATTTCTTGTTGTGTATGCGGCTGCAGACCCCCAGAGCCCTGTAAAGACCCAAATGGCAATAAATGGCTTACAAACATGCAGAGAGAGAAAAAGAGAGAGAAAGCGAGAGAGAGTGTGTGTGTGTGTGTGTTTGTGTATAGCTGGCTGCCGGGTTGTGCAGTTGCTTTCAGTTTGATTACATGAAATGAAGATAAATTTCTCCGCCAGCCTGTTCTCTCTCCTGCACTGGTATATCAGTGTTACCCAGTTACTGTGTCCTCTCTCCATCTGAATTGTGGGAAAAACAGAAAAAAACACATCACGCAGCGTTGTTTATGTGAGAAGGAACTCTGAGGATTGATGATAAATTCTGGTTTCAGGCTGCTGGCTGAAAGCAGAAAGCAGTGCTTATATTAAGAAAGCTGTCGAGTTGTTTAGCTGTCTTATCACATTGATTTAAAGTGCTATATAACGGGACAGCTGCCATGCCTCTGTCTCTTATTATACCTCTTCTGTGTCTCTCACACTGTCTCACACTCTGTGTGTCTCCTATAGGAGGGAGCTATAAGAAGATCGGATATTATGATATGACCAAAGGCAATCTCTCCTGGTACGGGAACGACAAGTGGATAGGTGAGAAACAATCATCTTTATTATATTATATCACAGTAGTGTTGAATTCTCAAATCTGATTGGTCGGAAGGTGTCGATTAATTTTCGGTAACTGCAGCTATGGCAGTAGTGTGGGCTATAATTTAAATCACGGGTGTAAATTTAAATATGCTTGCTCTGATACGTTATCGTTTCTATAGCAACAGTTCATTTACAGGGACTTGTATGGTGGACACTCCACATAATAAATAAAAATAATGGGTTGGACAAACATGTTATTTAAGAAAGAAAGAAAAATGTATAATAATTGTTGTTGATATGGTGAAGCTTGTTTATTTAACATTTATGGAAGGAGTCTCCAATGTCAGCAGGTTTTCCACCTCAGGGAAGTCTTCAGGATATTGTTTTATTAACTTCAAAAGAGAGACTGGTGAGGGAACAACTGTTTATCGCTTCTATAGCGTAAGTGATAAGAGGAACAAGCTCATTTCACAACATTAAATGTAACTATAAATGGTTAAAAAGTATGTTTTGTTCTTTAATAAATTAAAAAATTGTAAGTGTTGGCAAATTGCTGTGGTATAGAGGAATAAAACACTTTGGGACATCATGTCCCGAAGTGTTTTAATCTTAAATTATAGACTGTGTTATATCTCTTTATCGTTGTCCATCAGGCCTCCTTACTTCCTTTCATTTCATTCTGTCTCTCTTTATCTTTCAAACACACACACACACACACACACACACACACACTCACACTCTCTCTCACTGTTCCTTCCACGTTGCTCTTCTTTTATAGCTCTGTGTCTCTTATGGTCACATCCATTACCACACACACACACACACACACACACACCCACACACACACACAGAACAGATCGGTGGCAAGGCAGGCTGGCTGGAGGCTCTTAATCAATCAGTCAAACTCTGTTTAGTATTCTCTTTGTGAGAACAAGAAGATAGAGGGAAGGGAAAAAAAGAAAAATGAAAAATGAATGACATTAGAAAACTGCCACTAGGTAATTCCAAACATAAATTGAGCAAGCAGACTAATAAAAAATCTGCCCCACATAGCATGAGTGATGGCTGCGTTCAGTTTTCTAATCAAATTTCATGACCAGCTCAAACTCCGTCTCAGGGAGGGTGTGTGGAGAAGATGCCTCATGACATCTGGAACAAAACAAATCAGAAGGAAAGCACAGACAGGCAGCTGAGAGGCGTCTCCGCGTCCTCGGAGGATATGAATAGTCCAATCAGCATGGGCAGCGGTGACGTGCATCCTACGCGCTTCAAAATTTTTCTGTCAGCCGTTTAGAACTCAAAAGCGGGATGCAGGAATTGAAAATTGTATTTGAGTTGTGTGCTGGATGTCATTAGCGCTAGGCTCGTTTAGCTCGCTGAAGATAGAGTGGAAGCTCTTTATGCGCATTGTGCATTCCCCGAACAAGGCCAGCGTATGCCTGCGAGCTTTCAAAACGGCCTTATTAGCTTTTTAAAATGTAGAGAATCCATCAAGCTCCATGGCAACTGTAGCGAGCCTCTGTCGCTGAAAGCGCTAATTGCGATTTTCACAAAAACCCTTCCGGTGGGAATGTGAGAAGGCTGCAAGTGTTTATTCAACTTGTGAGTGTGAACAGCGAGGTGACAGCAAGCTGATGTGGCAAATCCTGTTACCTATAGATTCATTGTGAGATTGTGTGTGTGTGTGTGTGTGTGTGTGTGTATATGTGTGTGTGTGTAAGTGTCAGGAACGCATTGGAATGACAGTGACCATTGACCTTCATCGTATTATACTCCATATTGAGTAGAGACTAAGGAGACTCTGGAGAGAAAAACAGTGTGTCTGCATGCTGCACACGCACCAAGGTTAATGCATGAACTGTGCGTGTGTGTGTGTGTGTGTGGAGCCCGATGGCAGGGACACAAGCCGTGCCATCTGGGAGCATGGACACACACATGCCAACTGTCACAGTGTAGACGCGCGAGCATCCCGGGTCACCGCTGGGTTGTAAAACGGCCGTGGTGACCCTGTCACACTGTCGCCATGGTGAACGTTGCCTAGCGCCAACCTCATGCCTGCTGCTGTTCAGGGAAGTGAAGCAGCTAAAAATAAGCATTAAGCAGTGACGTGGTTGAATAAAGGAACCGCCAAGGAGAGTGTGACTTTGCTTCAGGACGTTACATCTTGAGCAATCCCTGCTTTTTATTTGGCATGTTGCTCTCTCTCTCTCTCTCTCTCTCTCTGTGTGTGTGTGTGTGTGTCTCCTAACACGCAACATGCTCTCTCTCCTTCCCTGGTTGCCCATGACAACCGCTGCATTGCTGCCGTCTTCTCCCATCACCATAGCAACCGTTACCGTTATGAGGCTTGGTTGCCATGGTAGCATACGGCCCTGATTTCAGCATCAAGGTCAGGTGGAAGCACTAAGCAGTGAATGCAGACAGGCCCCATAAACACACACACACACACACACACACACACACACACACTGAAATGGTTACAGTTGGTATTGCAGTGAAAACAAGCAGACGCTGGATAGGGACAATCAGTCACCACACAAAGAAACACACAAATAGTACAATGTGAAGTCATTTCTGCACTTTTTGAAGTAAAAACTCTATCAGATCATCTGGAAACAATCCATGTTATCTTCAGGGCCATGTCGAGAGAGAGAGAGAGAGAGAGAGAGAGAGGCAGAATTTCCTGTCTGTGAAACATTAGAGATATCTGGTAGAAAAAAGAATTTACAAGAACATATGGGTCAAAAGGGAGGCCATGTCTTTTTGGCATCTTATGGCAGTTTGTTTTGCAGAAAATTATTGATATGCATATATATTTTAGATCATTCTACTCCTATTTCTCTATTGATTTTAAAAGGATCTTAAAAATTGCAAAATAGTCATGTCTAAAATAGTCACATATATGTATGTATGTTATATATATGTATAGATAGATAGATAGATAGATAGACATCTATCTAGTTAGTTAGTTAATTAGTTAGTTGCTGGTTTGAAAACCTTTTTGAAATGTAACCCAGTAGGTCTTGGCTAGGTCTTCAGTGCTTTTTATCCAGCTAAGAAAACAACATTAAATTTAATAGATCACAGTGCGGATATTACAAATTAACTGCCTTAAAATAAAGAGAGGACACTGGTTTCAGTAACAGTTAAACACTGACAAATAGCAGCCAGCTGGTGGACCATAAACATCAGGTGGACAATAAAACTGCCAGATGTCTGAGTTTTTTCACGTCTCATATCCATCAGCCCTCCTTGACAGATTTAACTTCTGTTAAAACGCACAGTAATGTGGCTAACTTAGTTGAATACCTACCGTCTAAGCCACATGACTGGCAGTGATATATCAGTAGATCAGTGTATCAGTAGATCAGCGTATCAGTAGATCAGGGTATCAGTAGATCAGTGTATCAGTAGATCAGTGTATCAGTAGATCAGTGTATCAGTAGATC
>CM040482.1:6149893-6160607 GCA_022758105.1 Pangasianodon gigas | reverse complement strand
GTATCAGTAGATCAGTGTATCGGTAGATCAGGGTATCAGTAGATCTGTGTATCGGTAGATCAGTGTATCAGTAGATCAGCGTATCAGTAGATCAGTGTATCAGTAGATCAGTGTATCGGTGTAGCAATATAAGTGACACACTTTTCGTCACATGATTTTCCCAGGCATTACAATTAAAGCATAATTGTTTGATTACACTGTAACGTATTGATTGCTCTGTCACTTCTTAATTGTGTCATGGGTAATTACTGTAGATGCTTAAGGCCTCGCCAGCTCCTGAAGTCCGAACCAATGAGTGAGCTGCTTGGATGGCTCTACCTAGATACCACAAAGAAAAAAAAATGGACTGGATAGACTTTTAACCTTTTTTTCCCAAACAAATCTTAAAAAATAAAATGAATGTGTACTACAATACTTCCATGATGATGAGATGATGATGATGCCTTGTTACTTCAGGAGTGACATTTTTCTCTCACAAATTGTTCACCTTGGAAATCCAAATGTAATTGGCTGATTCTGCTCTCACTTCTATATTATGATGGTGGTTACTTAGTTGTGTAAGTGATTACTTGGATGTGTACAACCTACAGGGATACATTTTTTTATTTATTGGTTCCTGGAAATGATTTACATCAAGAGGGAGGAACTGGATGTTTCAGATAGAAAGTCTTTGATCAGCTCTTGAAGCTGTAGGAGGTACACCAGGTGATGTAGGTGTTTAAAGTACATACAAGTTCTTTTTTTCGTAGGAAAACTGAAGGCTGAAATGTTAGTACATGTAGCTGTACGTCTTTTTATTTTCATTTTCGGTAGACATTAAAATAGCATAACAAAGCTCAACATGCTCTGTTAGACTCAGAAATCATCCTCAATGACAAAGAATGACTGATGAAATGAATTTCGTTTTTTAGTTATACTTTTCTTTGACACTTTCAATTGTGTATTTTTGTTTCTTCTTTTCTAAAACTGTGGCAACAGGTGGTGTGTCATTTTCGCCTTTCGTCTTTCCGCTGTACTGTGTATATTGAGCAAGTGTTGTACATCATCTAGATACTTGGCATGATTTGTGATTACAAATGAAATGAAATTTCCACATGGTCAGCACTTTGACTGCTGATCTGCTTTGCAAACTTGTTTGAATGCTTTTGTTTTGACGGGCACAGGAGAAAGGAAACAAGTTGTAACCCCTTTCTAATTTCCCTTACCATTAAAATTCTGTGTAAAGTGTTAGATTTGACACTTCGTTGTAGGCCTAATTTTATCTTTTTTATTTTCGGTCAGCCAATTTTCCCCGAAATAGTCATTTTAACCATTTTTGGCTGAAAATTTCGGAGCATCTTTAAATATACTTTAAAGCATAACATTTTCTGCTTTGTATTTAGAATCCATGTTGTAAATTTAGTTTTGTTTTAGTTTAGTTTATTAAAGACACATTCTGACTTGCAGTGATTGTATTAACCAGAATATACAATTGGAAAAATGAAAACAAACAGATGAATAAATAAATAAATAAATAAATAAATTTAAAAATACATAATACATACATAAAATACAAAAATATGGATGCTTAAAAATATTTAATAAAATAAGCATACAGTAATAAAGTACATAGAAATTATAATGGACTACCAAAAAAGGCAATACAAAACATTATAAAACTCAGCTACTGCTAACATGTGCTAACGATGTAATTCTTCATTAACAAGATAAAAATTTGACACTGTAACTATGTCTTTTTCCAAAATAACGAACTCCGGGGTTTCACAGCAACATGGGTGAATAATTATGCAATCACAACTTTTAAATTTTTATTTGTTAATCAATTTTGCAAGCTACACTGATTTTTCTGCCACTTTGATATTACAGGTGATTCATGAGAATATATATGAAAGGGTAATGTAAAGGCCTGTTACCTAAAATGAGTTTGATGAAGGTTTCCTGAAGCTTCCTCTCATCATTGCTGCTTTAGTGAGAACTGACGACGCTAAGAGACATGTCATTAATGTGATGTCCATTGCTGTTGAACTGTCTCGCTACTGAAAATGAGAAACTCTTCGTACGGTGCTGAACACGAAGCTCAGCGAAACAACCAGCCAATTTTCTTTCTCCAATTTTCTCCTGAGGAGCGAGGGGCGAGGAACCTATTGATTGCTTGCCCCTTGTGAAAGAGATTTCTAAGAGTAAATCTCTCCCAGAGCAAAACACAATTTCAATCCTGTAACAAGAAAGGTAACATATCTGTTCGCAAAAAAGCCAGTAAAATGATTAACAACACAATAAAATAAAATAAACCTCCATAGCAATATGAAGCTGCTAACATCACTTCCTGAAACATCATGGTAACTGCATTCGGTGCTCAGAAATCATTTCTCTACCTCTTTTTATTCTCTCTCGCTCTACCTCTTGTCATTGATACTCAAAGCGAAGTCTATTTGCACTTCACACTCTCTCCTTCACCTGTCAGGACATGAATAGTTTTATTCAGTGCTACAAGGCATTCTAGCCTGTTAACCCTTAGCACACGGCTTTAAGGCTCATGACCAGCGGGAGGCCGTGAGTTTCTCCGTGCTCCGAGTTCAGGATCTGCACCGCACTCGAGAGCATGAACAATCCTACGCCAGAGATAGACACACAAACAGAAAGCGAGTAAAGCTTTGGAGTGCAGCATCCTCTCGGGAGAGAAAAGCCACGCTGTGCTCAGCATGCAGTCCTGCACCCGAGGCTCACAGAGGAGGAAAAGACTGTGATGATATCAATGCACACAGATGGGGGAAGTGAAGAGATGAAACTCCACACTGAGCACACGACTGACTCTGAGGCACACATACACAGCACCATGATTACAGGAGAAAGAGAAAGAGGCTTACTTTATACAACTGGGTCACTGCTAATGCCTGTCTCTCTCTCTCTTTCTCTCTCTCTCCCTCTATCCATCTCTCTCTTTCTATGCTCTGTGTCTCACTTTTATTCAGCTCCTTATTCCTTTGGTAGTCCAATGCTAATGCAGTTTCTCTTCTCTTCTCTTCACTTCTCTTCTCTTCTCCTTTTATTTCATCTTTCTTCTTTGTTCTATGTTCTTCTATTCTTTGTTAACTACTTCTTGTCTTGTCTTTTTTCTTCTTGTTTCCATTATTTTTTTTCTCTTCTCATTTCTTCTCTTCTTCATGATTTTCTTCCCATCTTATATTGTCTTTTTCTATCCTCTCCTCTCCTCTCCTCTGTTCTTCTCTTCTCATCTCCTTTTTGTCTTGTGTCTTCTCTTTGTTCCCTTCTCTTCTTTATACTTCTCTCTTTACTAATCATGTTCTTTCTTTTTTTTTTGTTCTCTCCTGTTCTTCACTTCTCTTCTTTTTTTATTTTCTTCTCATCTTCCCCTCTATTCTCATTTCAATTCTCTTCTCTTCTCAACCCTTTTATTTTGTCTTCTCTTCTTCTTTCTTCTCTCTTCTTCTTATCTACTTCTCTTTATTTTCTTCTCTTCTCCTTTATTCTCTCCTCTCTCCTCTTTTCCCTCCTCTTGCTCCAGGCCCTGGTCCTCCAGCGGATCAGACGGTAGTGATTCAGAAGTTCAGATTCCTGTCTCAGAAGCTCTTTGTGTCGGTGTCAGTGTTTGCTGGACTGGGCATCTTACTGGGCATCGTGTGTCTCACGTTCAACATTTACAACAGCAATGTCAGGTGTGCCTATCAGTGTGTGTGCTGGATTCCCAAAAAAAAAAAAAAAGAGATGCTTTAGAGTCAGAACAGTCGCTTTTCATTAGAGCTAGGTCTCTATGTGGCCAGAAATAGCAGCAGAAGAGGGCATGTGAGTGAATGAGATTGAATAAGATGGAGAGGACTGTTCCATCTGCGCTAGTTAATAGCCAGAGCCACAGTCTCCTTCACATATGTATGCATTAGATAGTGATGCAGTGTGCACAGAAGCGTGCAGAGCCGCGTAAGTGTGGCTGATAGATTCCGAATATTAAGTGCATGATATGCATACTAAGTATGCAGCGTACTTGTGATAAGCACATTCAGACTACTCTGCATGTGTGTGAATTCTCCTCTTTCATTTCGACTAACTGACCTGAGATAACACCCAAACTCCTGATAAGTTTCACAGGCCTGTGTGTGTGTGTGTGTTTGTGTGTTTGTTTGTTTCTAACAAAGAGAAGAACATGTTCATGTGTGACAGCTCAAAAAAAGACCTACAGTGATTTAAATCCTATTCACATTCAGCTCCTTCGCCTGGCCAACTCATTTTAAATCAGTTTGTATCTGATGCAACAATTCAGTTGCAGGTTGTTTACTTCCTCTAAAAAATGCACTCCCCAGTAACACTCCTCCACCCCAACCTACCCATCCCCGGTTCTGGCCCTTAGCTATTTTGTGCTATTCAAAACGAGTCGCATCCTGTGACTTCAGTTTGCTAGTAACTCCATAAATAGGCTAAGAGTGTGAATTAGCATTATAGTTGGTATGCTAAAAAGGCACGTAAGCTTGACAGTTTGTAACGAAATTCACTGGTAAGGCTGATATTAAAGCAACAAGAGCTGATATCAGTTCATTTATCGATCAGTGTTGATGCAGTGTTGAAATAAACTCATTTACATTTACATTTGTCAGCTGTTGGTGTTAGCTATTAGTGAAAAACCTTCCTGAATCTGATTGGTCAGAAAGTGTTGAGTAATTTTCTTTCTTTAACAGTGATGTGTAGACATTTATATTATGTTAATAAGCCTCTTTTCCATAAAGAGGCTTGTAGCACATTTGGAAGGAGTCTCCAGTGTCAGCACTTTGTGAGAGTCAGGGGTAAAGCTGTAACTTTTCCTACATGGAAAGTTCTTCAGGATGGAGCGCTTTGTAACATGACAAGCTGCATTTTTCGTCTTATTAACTACAAAAGAGAAAAAAAAGAGGAGCTGGTGAGGGAATGACTTTTTTAAACTGCTCTAAAAGACATTTCACAATAGGAAAAAAACTATAAATGGATAAAATCTGTGATATGTTGGCATAGATTTTGTGTTAGAGTTGGCAAATTGCTGTGGTATAAGAAGAATAAAACACTTCATGCTGGAGAATACTCAACTTCAGACTACTCAACAAGACCTCCAACTCATTGTTGATTATTTTTCAATAACAGCACAGCCCCAAGTTGTTTGACCAGATAATTCTTGAACGAACAGATTTGTAGGCTGCTAGGCTAATGCGATGGCTACCTCTGCCATGTCATTACAAATCCTGTTAGAATTTTTGATGTTTTCCTGTAGGAGTCACATTGGCTTTTCTGGAAGAATCCATCTTCGGCTTAGACAGAGTCGTGAATTTAGCACAAACTAAAACAGAACAGACTGTTGAGCCACAGATTGCACATGGAATTGCATTAGCTCAGAACTCTAGCTGGCTTTTCCAACTCTTAAAAAGGTACAGAAATTGATTCAGAGTTGAGTCGAAAACGATGTAATTAGATAATATTGAGATAAATCAGACTTGTATACTGTTAAGACAATGGATTTGCACCAAAATAGAGGCATGTCTCAGTTACAAGTGTCTCAATCTTGAAGTTGAGTCAGTTTTTCTTGTGAGATATCACCTCAGGCACCAAGCTGTACAGAGCCAAGTTCCTGTTTTTAACCAAATACACCTAAAGCACTGTTTGGAAGCCATATTTAAATGAAGACAACTTTGCAGTGATTGCAAATTAACGTGATAATTACAACTAGAACCATTAAGTCAGCCTACTGGCAAAACTACTATTAGATGTTTATTTAAATAATTGCCTTCGTCTTTTCATTTGTTTATTCTCAAATTAGTCTTAACCACATTTCTTTGTAATTATGTAACTATTGCCTTTATGCAACATCATATTGAAGCTGATAGGGGAAAAAATCTGTTTTTATTAGTCCTCATTTTCTATCCCCTGAGTTAATTTACTTAATTTAAAGTTTGCCTTTTCATTAAGTCTGATTGGATGAAAGTGTCTGCTGAATGAAGAAATGTAAAATTAACATTCTGAGCTGTCACTTGGTAATAAAAAACATCCAGATGCTGTCATCGTTTAGCAAACTTTCTTCATCACACAACTGCTTTAGCTTTCTCATATGAAGTTTTCCAGATGCTCTTAGACACGACCTGCATAAACAATGAGGTGTCTCTGTCATTAAATAGAGCACATCCTGGCAAGCGCACAAGGAAGATGGAGACCGTTTCGTTTGTTGATGTAGCTGAGTATCTCTTGTGAATATTCCCGTATGTTCCAGGTACATTCAGAACTCGCAGCCGTACCTGAACAACATGACGGCCGTGGGCTGTATGATGGCTCTGGCTGCCGTGTTTCCTCTGGGGATCGATGGGCTTCATGTCCGTCGCTCTCAATTTCCTGTAGTGTGCCAGGTAAATCCAAAGGCATCATGGGAAATTGTAATACAGGAGGTTGAGATGTAGGATATGTGGAAGATTTTTTTTGCTGAAAAAAAAAAATCGCAGGCATGAAAAAAAAGTATTTGGATTCACAGGCATGAAAAAAAGTATTTGGATTCCATGCACAGAACATTGAAAAGACAATTTCTTTTCCAGTTCCGTTTGTGGCTGCTCGGGCTCGGCTTCAGTCTGGCCTATGGCAGCATGTTTACAAAGATCTGGTGGGTGCACACGGTTTTCACCAAGAAGGATGAGAAGAAAGACAAGCGAAAGGTAACTCTTCTGCAGAGTTTATACAGAGGTCATTCATGTAGAGCTACACTATAAAAGCTCTAGTCCTGACTTCATTATAATCTCAGCAAAGCTCATCCTGCTTTCTGTGAAAAATTATGAAATCATGTGATCATTATGATTATATTAAGTAATTATATGATAATAAGTCTGCCTAACACTCCTTGCTCTTTCCTTCTCTCTCTCTCTCTCTCTCTCTCTCTCTCTGTCTCACCCTGATGTCTTTTCTATTCTTCTTAACTAAAATAGGTCTCCCTCTCTTTCTCACTCTATCACTTTAGACCTCATCTCTCTGGCTGACCTCAGAGAAATGGGTCTCCAGACGCCCTTGAACACTTCTAAATGAACCATTTATCGTACGGCCCAAACTCAATGACCCTTTTGCACAGCTCAGGCTGAAACGATTCTCTCCATCATTTCGCAAAACCCATGTCAACACACCTACTTTCCACTTAACACTCTCCAGTCAGCAGATACGTGTCCGCCATCACGTACAATTCTTGGGTGGCGGAATAAGAGGAGAGAGAGCACAGATAAGCTGAGTCGGAAAAGCAGAGGCTTTTTTCAGAGATAAGAAACCATTAGTGAATATTTATGAGCGTCTGCCTGGTTTTGGGGATTAGAATATGGAGAGTTGTCACAAATGCAGCTTGTGCTCTGCTTAATGATGATGATGATCCACGCCACACAATGCAACTGACGGAAATGTAATTTCACATTCACTTTGTTCAAGGATTCACAGGAGCCGCATCAGGGACGTAAAATGCAAATATTTGAGGGGGGTGAAATTTGTTTCCTGTCATGAGAGATTAAAGGAATACTCCAGAGTGTTTCAACCTAATCTCTACCTACCGCAAATGTACAGTATGTTTGATTATCACTGACAAGTATTCTGTCCCGTTTCCCTGTACTGACAATCTAAAGAATGAAAAACTTAATTACTCAATTCCTCAATAAACATGTTCGGAAATCAGAAGTGTCACAAAACATTTTATTTAGCGCTGTTTATGTTGGTTGCTGCTGTGTGCTGCTAGCAATGAAGTCCTCCTGCTGAGTTTTCTGACATTTAACCATTATCTTTAATGTGTCTCAGTGCTCAGTGCTCGCACAAGTGAAGTGCTCTCACATGCAACGGTTTCTCTGCACGCTCACAAATGCTGGCCATGCTCGCTGATACTGCTCTGCACACTTAGGTCAGCCACCATCATGCTCGCTATTAAAGATACTGTTTAAATGCCATACAAAGTTTTATCAGGTTACTTTTATTGTAGGAAGATGCTGTAGTTCCTCCTCTTGCTTTTTTTGCAGAGCACAGTTCACAGTCTGCTTTGCTTTGATTGCCATCATTAATCGTGAAATATGTCCAGATTGCAGTTATTTCATATTGTCTGTTCATTAACATGACAACATACAGTAGGCTTATGTCACATAGTATCACCTGGTATAGGATGTTGGTTATCGGACCATTTATTTACAAGTAAATGAGCACAGTATCAGACCGATACCCAATACCAGTATCTATATCAATGTATCCTTCGTCAGAAATCAACAACTGGCCTTAGACGCTTAAACAGATTTTCTGCTCTTTCCTCAGGAATGGGAAATGTGTCAAAAATGCGTATTTGGCACTAATGCATTTAATTCAGGTGCAATTATGCATAAGATGGATCATAATCACCATAAAAAATTGCATCCTAACAGGAAGTTAACACACTGCACTGCATCTGAATTGCCTGACTGCTTTAATCTCACACATCTCTACAGCAAGTCACAGCTCAGTTGTCTGTTATCTTGTAAAGTGAGAGCTACAGTGTAAACCAACTGTTATCTTCTGTGAGAGCCCAAAATAGTGTCAGTAACATGTTCTGCATTGTCCATTCTCAAGATGGCTTTTGTTCGTCGCAAACACAGCTATCCATAACATAAAACGCGAACAGGAGTCATTGACTCTGTGAAAGAGTAATGCTTTCAATTGAAGCCTGACACTCGTATAAGATCTACACTCTGTATTGGGCTGAATTGGCTTTGCAGTAATGGCCTACTTGTTTTCTCCTCAAGTTCTCTGTGCACACACTGGTTATGGGGCCATAAATCCTTTCCTGTCCACTTGAGTGGTTTCTGCCCATGAGAAAAGGTGACTTGTTGGTCTTTGTGTATCCCAGCAGCATCTGGAGCCCTGGAAGCTCTACGCTACGGTCGGTGTGCTTCTGGTTATTGACGTCCTGTCCCTCATGATCTGGCAGATTGTGGATCCGCTGCACATCACAGAGGAGGTACGGCTGTGCTCAGTTTCTCACTACATACAGCACATGTGTGTGTTGTTGCAGGAATTAAATTGGGTGGTGGCTGGTTTTTCGGTGTTTCAGCTGAGGATGCTCTGACGGCTGTGAAATAAAACTCACAGGTCTGACAGAGAGCCACCTTACTTGGATAAAAGTATCAGGGAGATGATTCAAATGGAAATATAATGGAAATTCCTTTCCTTCTCTCTCTGTCTGTTGTTGCTCGATTGCACGCTTTGAGCAGAAGTTCACGAGAGAGGCGCCTAAAGAAGACTTGGATGTGTTGATTGAGCCTTTGCTGGAGCACTGCAGCTCTGAGAAGATGAACACATGGCTGGGTAAGGACACATGCAGGAGTATATTAGGGATGCTACCAAATATGAACACATTATTTGTAAATGGAAATACAAATATAGATATGAATAGGAGATTTGTTGGGGTTTTTTTGCCATCTGGTTGAGACTGGAGATGTGCATTGGGATGCAAGAAAAAAGTCACATGAGTGGGAGGCTGTTACTTTCATGCGGGTGAGCGGTCAGATATGAAACTTATATTTACAGCATTCATTCTTTCCTCCTTAGTAACTGCCTGATCAGGGTCGTAGTGGTTTAAATTTGGCTACTAGTTTGTTTATATTTTGTAAAATAGAACCAACTTAATACGTTAGAAAGTCATAGGTAAACAAACAAAAATAATAACTATCCCACACACATCTTTATTTAAAAAAGAAACCTTCCAGTTAAGGCCACGCCCACTTCAGGTTTAAATCCAAATACAGATACAGATATGAATATTTGGAGCACTAAACAGATCCGGATACAGTTATTTCACTGTGTTACACCCTCTAAATCATACTTGTGTATGTATGACAGGAATTTTAATACTGTAACTCTCACTGGGAATTTTGCTTGGTTTTTTCCGCCCCAGGTTTTTCATTTCACGTAATATTTCGCACTAATGAAACAAATTAATCACATCCTCAATAAAACAGATTAAACCAGTCTGCGTTCCCTGGTCACAGAGTGATTAAAATGCATGTGTGAAACACATTTGTGGCAGTGACCTTGGGAGCAGAAGTCTGAATTACCGTGAAAATTACTGTGGGACTATATCTCGAGCTCTGCTGTTGAATTATTATTAATTAATGCATTTTATCCGGTTATATAGGTACACTCGCTTACATTTTTTTCCAAAAAAAAAGCAGGCCAACATTTAGATTTATTTTCCGATCAGTTTTCAGACAGCCAGAAAGACTATATATGGATAAAATGCAGCATTTTTAGTAGTTCTATTATAAAACACCCCATGTTTCTTTTTGTCTGTATGACCTTGTTGTGTCCTTGCTGTTCCAGGGGTGGTTTATGGCTACAAGGGCTTATTGTTGCTGCTTGGCATCTTCCTCGCCTATGAGACCAAATCTATCTCTACAGAGAAGATAAATGACCACCGAGCCGTGGGAATGGCCATCTATAATGTCTCTGTGAGTCTCTCAGCTTGTCTGTCTCTCTTATCATTTTGGAAATTTCACTGTGCATCTCAATCTACCCAGCTGTGGGAGTGGATTTGGTTAAGGTTTTAAGGCTATACATACATACACACATATATATATATATAGCCTTAAAACCTTAAAACCTTAACCAAATCCACTCCAAATCCACCTTAACCAAATCCATATATATTTATATATATATATATATATATATATATATATATATATATATATATATATATACACATACA
>CM040482.1:6029221-6148741 GCA_022758105.1 Pangasianodon gigas | reverse complement strand
CTACCCAGCTGTGGGAGTGGATTTGGTTAAGGTTTTAAGGCTATACATACATACACACATATATATATATATAGCCTTAAAACCTTAAAACCTTAACCAAATCCACTCCAAATCCACCTTAACCAAATCCATATATATTTATATATATATATATATATATATATATATATATATATATATATATATATATACACATACAGTATATATACATATCTCTGAGTCAACATACTTAAGTCTGTTTTTAAGTATCTGTACTTTACTTGAGTTTTCCTTTCACCTAATATTTGACTTTTTCTACTCGCTACATTTTCAAACACTACATTGCTACATTTCTCTATAAACATATATTATTTAAATTATGAGGTAATTTTAGCATCAGACAACTTCAAGAAGTCAATCTAAATTCCTAAATACAAAAAAAAAATCGAAACTAATAAATGTGACAGCCATACTCTATCTGCTGCGACATGAACTTTGTGTCTATTAACATTCAGCTAGTTTGTATGGTCAGATTTGTTATCATACTAGCTAACTTGTGAGAGACTAGCAATAAAACTGTTTTTAGTTAGCCTTAGCTAATGTTTTCCCACATTCCTTGCTTAGTCATAATATCTGTGTAAGTCATAAGGTAACTTTTTAGCATCAGACAGCTTCAAAGAGTTGATCTAAATTCTTAACAAATCTAAACCTTAGCAGCAAAAAATAGACCTAAAATATCGCTGTGATCTATCTGCTGCTATGTACACTTTGAATATATTAGCATTCAGCTAGTTTGTATTGTCTGAGTGATTATCATGCTAGCTAGCATTTGCGAGATTAGCAATAAAAGTCATGTTATTTAGCCTTAGCTTATGTTTTCCTATGTTCCTTGGTTCCTCATTTTTTTGGGAATCTTTCTTGTACTTTTACTTTCATAATTTATGATTTATAGAGTATAAAAGCTTTTCTATTTCAACCTAAGTAATGATTTTGAATGATTTACCAGAGCATTTACTTAGATGATAAAGTAATTTCACTTTTACCTGAGGAAAAACATTTTGGTGGTAATTTTACCACTGCTGGTAACAAGACTAATATTTTCAGCACCATTCTGCTGCTACTTAATTGGGTGAAAAAACACACTGGATGCTTTTCTGAAAGGAACTTTTTTGGCTTTTGAAAATGTTTTCCTCTGATAAAATGCTGGCGGCAGCACTTTTAAGATTACACGTAAAATGTGTGCTGGAGTAAAAACGCCTCGAGTGAGCATGGCCTATCGTAATATTTTTACCCTCTTTAATACTAAGTAAAGGTCTGTAGTTCCAGGCTAAACATTAAAGCGATTAAAATTTCACAAGTGATGAAAATGCAAAAATATGACTTTCACTGCAGGATCTGTCTCAGTTCAGATGAGAATTTCTCTTTTCTTCAGCAAAAAATGAAGTCTTGTGTTAGCATTCCCTTAACACTTATACCTCTTATAACTCTTATACCTCTAGAGCTGTGAGGATTTAAACACATCAGATTTTTTACCTCATGCAGGGTCATTGTTCTTCCACCAAAAAAATGTCCGAAAACCTTCAGATGTGCATTTAATATGAAGGATCAGTCCAGTAAATCTTGAATTAGTGTTTGATATGTAAGGAATAAAACAAAATGTTATGGGAAAATAATCAACGACAGGGTGTTGTGATGTGTCCCGTTGAAACAGAGTTAATGTTAACACCCCGAAGTCGACTATTTTCCTATAACACCATGTCCCAAAGTATTTTGTTCCTTTTATACTGCAGCAGTTTGCCAATTTCCCAATCAAAAAAACCTTTTTAATCAAAAAAACCTTTTTATCTCTTTATAGTTACATTGTTGTGGAATGATATGAAAGTTAGTTTCTGTTATCACTTACGTTACAGAAACCATTCCCCCACCAGCCTCTCTGTTTCTCACTCTTGAAGTTAATAATGCAAAAAAAACCACAGCTTGTCATGTTACCGAGAAATCAGACAGTACAAAGTGCTGACACTGGAGACTCAAAAAAGCAAAATAAACGTCTCCTCACAGAAAACTTCGCTAAAGCTTCGTTTTAATCAGTGAGCAAATTCAGTATGTACAGAACTGAACACTGTTCTCTTAAATGCAATTTAATGTCTGAGTGCTTCGGGAAATGGTGGAGCATTTGATGGATCAACTTCGTCATGTCGGAACGGCAAAAGTCACCCATGAATAAAAGCGAAGGATGCATATAACAGTATTTGACTGAAATAAACTTGTATGTGACAGGAAATAGATTCTGTTACCAAAAAAAGCTTCTGAATTCAGTCCAAATAAGATAGCATCAGTATGTATGTTCTTATAAAGGTCACAGTGATGAGTAAACAACTCAGTGGTCAAAGTGTAAGAACAAAAATTAAAAAGAAACGGTGGGTTGGGACGTCCTGCGCAGTGGAAAAACCCTCATGAACGTGATAGTTAGCTAGTAATGTAATACCGGGGTTAGCATGAGACTGGATAGCGTTGGTTATCTTACGTGCTTTTTTACCTTTTTCAAAGAAGATGTTTTATAGCTAGATCTTGTTTGAATGTTGAAACTGCAGTACGCTGTGCAGGTTAAACACTCTAATGCGTTACTAGTGACAAGCATGCATCTCTACATGGGTTGCAAGATTAAGACTCGTAACTTGGGATAGTCTTTTGATATCTATTGATATGGAAGCAAATAATTTGATGCTAATAAATATAATTTACTTTAGATGCAAGTTGGTCATGTTTGAGTTGATTGGGATGGTTTTAAACTGTGGATTGAAGTGGAAACACTCAGTCTAATCTGACAATCCTGAATCCTTCATAACCACCTCTCAAATATCTCAAATATAGATTAAAAAAAAATTACACCACAGCGCTGTTGAACTCTCATTTATGATTGGTCAGAAAGCATGATTAATTTTTTATAAAAGTAGCTCTGAAATAGTTTGGCTGCAAGGCGAACCTACTGTCATTTCTATAGTAACAACTCACACAGGTACTTGTACGGCAGATGCTCCACATAAACGTATTTTAAAATCGTGTCTAATAGTTTTTCTGTGAGGAAACAATTATTTACCATTTTTGGAAGGAGTCTCCATTGCCAGTGTTTTATAACAGAAAGTTGTATCTTTAAGTTTTCTGACATGGGAAACTCTTTAGGGTGGATGGCTAGCTTTCTGGTTTTTTAGTAACATGACAAGCTGCATTATTTTTGTCTTATTAATAAAAGACAGAGAAAACGAGAGGCTTGTGACAGATTGACTGCTATAAAGTTGAACAGGACAACAGGAACTAACTTGGTTCATGAATGTTTAAAAACATTAAACATAGATATAAATTGATACAAAGTATGATACAGAAATAGTTATTATTGGCAAATTGCTGTGGTATAAGAGGAATAAAACAGTGCTGTTATTAGAAAATAATCAACTTTGTGCGGTAATGAATCATGCAGCATCGGGATTGATTATTTACCTATAACGTCTTGTGTTTTATTTCTTACACAATTTAAGGATGAAGGCCAACCTGACAAAAGTACAGTTCCAAAAATAAATCATCAAACCAGACACTGGTTTTTGTATTTATATGCTAAATCACTTTTACTCTGTGCTCCACTCAGTGTCTTAATATACAAGTCTGTACAGTGCATGTTATGAGACCTGGAGTCCGACTCACCGGTGTAAAATCTAGTAATGAGTCTACATGATGTCAAATACTCTTTGAAGGTTTATCATAGCCTTGTGACACATTTTAATCTTACATTTTCACAGACATTTTCTGTTTTGAGGGGATGCTATTACTCAACTATAGACACAGACAACCCGTGAACAGTTTGGGTTTATGTGCTTTTTTGAAATCTATAACTTCAAAGAGCTCAGACTACTGAGCAGCTAACACCATGCTGAGTCGAAATCACTGCTGTGAGCAGGATGCTACACTCCGGCTTTATCAATCATTCCAGCTCACAAGTGCTTTCTGACTGACTCTCCTTCTCTCGTTTCATCCCCGCTGTCATCTTCTGCCTCGTCTCCACGGGTTTGTCCATTATACAGTGAGCCAAATTTGAGCCTATCTCAGCTCACAGACTATCTCAGCTCTTGCTATTAAATAAATGACTCTGATACTTTGATAGATGCCGTCTGCTGGGCACTACCAGGCTTTTTTTTTCTTTCTAATTTTAACTGAAGGAGAATATGATAAAAGTTAGACCTATTTCAGCGGGAAGCAGATCATTGAAGGAAAACACCATCCTGATATGCATTACATACTGTGTGTTTATATTTAAATATTTATGATGTGTTTAGTGATACAGATTTTTCACTGGTACTGTATTTTCGTGACTCCTGTGAGAAGTGAGCAGTTGTGTGCCGTTTTGATGTCACAGGAGGACACTGTTGTTGCTAGCACGGTTACAATGGAGTTCAATAGTAGAAAAAATTCAGCAATCTCAAATATAAGGGAAAAACAGTCAGGTTTTGTTGTTAGCTCCTAAAAACAAAAGAGCAAGTGATTCTTTTGTCACTCACCATTTTCCGGCGACATTCAAAGTCATATTAATGAGAAATCTGATGCAGCCATATGACACAGTTGGAACTTGGCTAAGCTAGATACCGATCTACAAGATGACGAGCAGGATGGCACTGAAAGTGGTATAAGCATGAAAGTTTAATGATTGAAAGTTGATCTGTTTGAGCAGAGTGTTCGGATAAGGAGGTCAGAGAGCTGGATTGGCCAAAGGACTAAAGTGCCGCTGCATCGCTCTCTTTAGGTGGGGATGTAGCAAGGGCTAAATCCCACTGCACCATTATTAGCTGGTAGTCCAACAGAAAATAAACCAATATGTAACTGAAAGAAATTTAAACTAAAAAAAAATCAACTCAAATTTCACTGCACAATAAATCTTGGATTACATGTTAATTATAAAGATTAATATTGAAGTCGTTCCGGGTGGATATTTCCTTTAATTAAAGATTAATTACAGTAGGGACACTTACTTTTTGAGTCATAAATAACACAGAAAGGAACATTTCTGAAATAAACCTGGCTCTGTTTCAGGCCACAGTGATGAGGTGGCACAATTGTTTGTCTATTAATGGATAAAGGTTTAGCTCAGAGTGGCCAGTGGCTCATGACCTGTGCAGTAAAGCGTGATGATTTAGCGATGTTGTCCAACACCTTGTGTCCTGTCCAAATAACTAACGATCCACACCAAAAAATATCACCTCCCGTTAATGTCAGGCTATTTTTTTCCTGCCAGTTTGGATGAAATGGTGTTTGTTTGGAGAGATGACTGACCATGGGTCAATATTTATTGATTCACTCCACTCTCACCTCTCTTTTCTCCCTCTGTGTGTATGTCGCTTGTCCTTTCTTTCAGGTTTTGTGCATGATTACAGCTCCTGTCACCATGATCCTGTCCTCAAAGCAGGATGCTTCTTTTGCTTTCGCCTCTCTCGCCATCGTGTTTTCCGTCTACATCACTCTAGTCGTGCTCTTTGTCCCAAAGGTAAGACACAGGATCATTAACATGAATAAGGCTCTCTAGTGTAGATATTGTAGAGTGACCCCAGGCGTCAATGAGCACCCAGCCTGAAGAGGAAAGATCTATCTATGTATTTTTGCATAGCATTCCTTCAGGCTCTGTTGTGTATTTGTATATATATGTATACATATCTGTATTTATTTTTGTGTGTATGGTGCTGTAGATGCGAAGGTTAATCACACGTGGCGAGTGGCAGTCCGATCAGCAGGAGACCATGAAGACCGGCTCATCCACTAATAACAACGACGAAGAAAAATCTCGCCAGCTGGAGCGAGAGAACAAAGAGCTGCAGAAGATCATCCAAGAGGTAAACTATTATCAGGCTACAATCTCTAATTTTTACAAAGTTTCTAACAATGTGGCATTTTGCTCTTAAATCAGTAGCAGAGGTTTTTTTTGTTTGGTTTTTTTTTTTAGAATTAGCAAATATACAGTACAAATGTGTTTAACTAGCATGTATGCTAGTTAAGGACATTAAGGACAATCTTATGATTTAATCAATAAGTATTTTTTAAATTAATTATTTACTTTCTGTTTATAATTTGAGTAACAGGGTTGTACTTTCAAAGTGAATTCATCAGTCAATATCACAATATCACTAAAAAAAAGAAAAAAAAATGAATGAGAACTTACTTTTCTTCTTCCCGTGATCTTCAGGAAATTCAGATGATCATGTGACTTGTGGAATATTCCAAAAATTCCGTAGGTCTGAATGTGTTCAGGTAGCAGGGTTGAGTGAATGTTGGAGCACTGAAATGTGTATTTTTCATAACGTGTAATGGATGACTTGTGGAAAAGGATGTTTCAGGAACAAGATGTTAAATGGATTCACACATTTATGGAACAATAAAATGAAGTATTTTAATGATTATATTTCAAGATAAGGTGAAGTTATCGTGGGCTGGGGCAGGCAAAGTGCTATTTTATGCAGATAGGCGCTGTAGATTTTGTAGATTTTATTAAAGATTTAAGATATTTATATGAAATATACAATCATGGAATCACCCCAGCTTCTGAGGGATACACTAGAGCTCCTCATGTTTTCCCTCTTACCCCAAATCAGCCAAGACTTATAGGCCAATGTATTAAACAAGTAAGGGAAATTTATAGCTACCAGTTCAGAATATTTGAATCATCACAAACTCCACTCAGAATACACCACTTGGCTCAGGAATACCACTTGTGTGTATATATACAGTATGGTTGCATAAGACTACATTAGAAAAAGAAAACATAAAAGAGGAAAAGAAGAAGTGATTCTAGCTTTAAGATGGCTGCTACTGTTTTCAGCTCTGCGGTGGCTTTTTGTCCACAGTGTCAGAAATCACATAAGCAAATCTGTTTAAGATTCTCAACATCTCGACAAGGCTTGAGGCACATGTGTGATGATTCACTAAACTGGTAGCTCCAAGCTTCCACTAGATTTTAACAAAATGAGTCTCATAGCTCCAGTCCAAACTGAAAGAAGCAAACTTCAGACACCAAAACAGGTCTTGTGGGTGAAATATTTTTTTATCAATAGAAGTCCCATTGATGCAGGGAGTCTCTTTACAATCTGTAGCAATATAATTGTAAAATGTATTTCAAAATGTCATCTCTCAATGATGGCAATATAAACCCGACTGATAAAAATGGAGCCCCAGTAGTCCTTCGCATGCCTGGGACTCTTTCTGATGGTGGGTGGATATGCACCTGGTGGGGATAGAGAATAGCCATTTGAACACCATTTCATCTTCTGACACTCAGGTCAAAATGATGTCAGTAACATACATATGAATTTTAAAAATGGCTGAGCCAAAGCACATGGTGTAGCATGTGGTAAGAGGCTGAATGCAAGTGTGCAACCTCAGCATGATCTATTAATTGGGACGAATCCAAAAACAACAGTCAGTGTCCATAGCAGACAGACAGACAAGGTATTACAAGACAACTTGATGATCAGAAAGCTAAGAAATCCAAGAAATTCAGGGTCAAACTGGTAGGTAGACTTGAAGGCAAATGCACAACAAGACTTCCCAAAGTTAAGTGGCAAGATAGCGGTTATAAAGACACAAGTGAAACAAGGGTCAGGTGCACATAGTTACAGTAAAAGGGCTCAGACAGGACCCAAACATGGTTGCCATGTTGCCATGGGAACTATGACGTGACTCGAAAGGGTGCTATTGTGGCACATGGTGGCTCAGTGGTTATGACAATGTGAAGTCTCTGGGCTACTGATCAAAAGGTCATGAGTTCAAATCCCAGCACCACAGCTGTCGGGTTATTGAGCACGTGGGGTACCATATCATGGGTAATCCTGTGCTCTGGCCCCAACTACTACCAAGCTAGGACATGTGAAAGTGGCATGGTGGTAGAACAGGTAGTGTTGTGGCCTCACAGCTCCAGCATCTCCTGTTCAATCTTGAGCTCAGGTTGCCCTGTGTGTGTGCATGTTGCCCTCTAATGGACTAGCATACCATCCCATCCCTCATGCCCCGTGCTCCCAGGATCCATCATGACCCTGATCCGGATAAATCGGTTACTGAAGATGAATGAATGAATATCCATGTTGAACATTTGTCTCCACTGTTTCCTTTTCCTAACAGAAGGAAGAGCGTGTGTCCGAACTGAGGAACCAGCTCTCAGAGCGACAAGCCTTGCGCTCCCGAAGACGTCCGTCGTCCACCAACCTGAATCACAGCACCCCTCCTCTTCCAGTCTCTCACACTGACCCCAAATCTCTCCTCCCTCCACCAGGATACCCTCTTCCCACCTCGGACAATCATTCTCTTCCTCCGACCTTCTCCAACTCTACCAGCGTTTACCAGGCAGATGGCAAGATCAGCCGCAACAACTGCCACGCCAGCCGCCTGCAGCTCCTCTACAAGTGAGGCAACAAAAGATCAAGGAATGTGGCAGGAAGAAGACCTGAACTAAAAGGGGGAAGGGGCACAAATTTGTTCATCGTCTACCTGTTTCCTTGTCTTATACCTTGGTGTTTGTTCCCTCATTTTGAAACATGTAGGTGGAGGAACATTCAGCTGGACCTCATCACATCATGTCAAAGTCACACTCACTGAACCTGCATTTGCAGTGGTATGGGAATTTTCCTTCTATGAAAACGGCTAAATCTGGGTGACTTGCAGAAGACCTGTAGCCTTCCTTTGAAAAGTTTCAGAGAGTGGATCATAAATCTCTAATATGAGGTATCTGGTATCTTAAATGGTTTTTGAATTACTGTCTTCATAGCTGAGTTACCTGATCACTTAGCATGTCTCGGCATGTTGTAATAGAGCTGGAAAGTGCCGGAGAGTGCTTTTTTATGTAGGAAATGTAAGAGGTGGGTCTGAATTGGTGTTGAATCTTCCTGAACAGTAATTATTATAGTCTAACCCCCCCTCCATCTTAAACCTTAAGACTTTTTTTTTCCACAGGACGTGTTAGAAGGGAAATCTGTCAATTTTGCAACCGCGTTCTTTTACCATGACATCATTGCTCATTCCCTGAGGCATGCAGCTAGTAGTGTTGCATAATTAACCTGTGAAAAGCATTTACAAGATCTTTGCATTGTTTCGCGCATTAATGGGTGTTTCTTTTGCTTCTGGCTGTTTTCGAGTTGAGCATGAGATGGCAGACCTGCTCTGATCTAACCTTGGGGTGGATCAATTGCTTAAGGGAGTAATGATCAAACATAAAAAGCATTTACAGCTTTTGTTGGTTGAGTGTGTTTAATGACTGTGCTGTTCTTCAGTGGGTGAGCAAGGCATGGTTAGGATTGTTGCGTTTTATGGTCTTACGTTTGAAGTTGTCAGTGTTACGAAGCACCATTGCACATCCTGACCCTGGAATATGGTTCTATTTAAGAGAAATTAAAAACCTGAAGGTATTTTACATCTGAGCTTGTTTTGTTTTCTTTCAAGGCCTAATCTGAACAGATGCTCAGAAATGACGTGCATTGGTTTTGGCTACAGTAGCTTGGCCTCCCACAGTTTAGTGCAGTAGATGTTCCAGAGTTTGCAGATGTTGCACTGTTGCATGTTTAAAAGCCTACTGTGGCAGATTGCAAGTGTGTGATTTGATTGATTTTATGTAGCTTATCTTTTTTCCTCCCCACAGATGAAAGCATTAAATTTAATCTACGAGCTGCTATAATCCAGTTAGCTTCTTAACGACACCTGCATAGAAGCCTATTCGTGTCATTCAGTCCAGCGATGTGAGTGTTATAAAGTTATTATATATTATAAACCCCCCAAAGCCCTTATAGTTCAGTGAAGAGAGGGGATTGCTGTAGAAGGCATCACATGAGTCATAAAACAACACTCCCCACACTTTTTTCTGTCACTTCTTACAGTTTCCTCTCAGCACAAATCCCTGTCTTGTGGTTTCATACTGACTTTTGATGAGAAAAACCCAGGGTTGCGGTACTTTTTCAGAGCAAGCTCTTACCTGTTCTGTTCTCTGTGTCCTTGCATTGTGCAGTCTTTCTAAGTATGTGGGGGGGTGGGAAGTCATTCTTAGTGTTTGAAATACCAGCTTGGATCCAGGGCCTGTGTGACTTTTAGTTTTTTTTTTGTCTCACAGCCTTTGATTCACCTCAGACTGCGCAGAATCGGTTCCTGAAAGGATTCTGTGCATAACGCAACACAGTGTTATCCATCTGTTTACATGAAAATGTTTATGACAAAGGCACATGAACAAGAAATTTGATTTTATATTTTATTATCTCACAATCATTCTTAGATGGCTGCATTTCTGGCATCTTCAAATCGATTGACAAGAAACTCCAGCTATAATCATCCAGACATTATGCACATACAAAGTGTGTACATGTTAGCTGTATTCTCTTGCACATACGATATAAAGTGTGTACAGTAAATTGTATTCCCATGTGGTATTGAAAGTATATTTATATTCACCATTATAGACTTCAGATGTTCAGATTCTGTCAGATGCAACAGAACTGGTGTCTATGGATAAATAAAGATTGTTTTTCTACTGTAGTGCATGAGTCCTTCACTGCCTTTTCAGTTGGCTTTATAAAATAAATGTGGAGTGTGCGTTTTAAGTCCTCAGGACTCAGCACTCTGGAGAAATTATTTGCCAGGTCATTACCGAACATGTGCTTTGCTTTTGTATCACGTGTACTCTTCTTTTTGGTGGATTTTGTTTTTTGCTTTGTTTTTGTTTGTTTTTTTAATTCTGTGAACTTTACCTTGCATACTTAGTATAGTGAGTGTTAAAAAGGTGCTATATATGAATGAATGAATGAACGAATGAATAAACAAACAAGCATCAAGCAAATTAAATAAACAGATAGATAGATAGATAGATAGATAGATAGATAGATAGATAGATAGATAGATAGATAAAGTGGGCAAGTAAAGTAAGTGAAAATAAAAAGATAAGTGAAAGTAAGTAAATTAAGTAAAAGTAAGAAAGTAAATTAAGTAAAATAAACAAATAAATAGTAAAAATAAATAAAGTTTAAAAAAAAAGTAAGTAAGTAAAACTAAAAAAATAAGTTATTAAGTAAGTAAAAGTAAAGTAAGTTTTTAACTAAGGTAAATAAGTAAAATAAGTAAGTAAAATATGTAAGTAAAAGTAAGAAAATTATTAAATAAAGTACGTACATAAAATTTAATAATGTAAGTCAATTAAATAAGTAAATGTAAAGTAATAAGTCAGAAAGTAAGTAAGGAAATAAATAATAAAATGAAGTAAAGTAAAGGTTATTAAGTAAGTGAAGTAAGTAGGCCTAAGTAAAACTAAGAAATTAAATAAAGTACCTTAGTAAAGTAAGTAAGAAAAAAGTGAAGTAAGTAACTATATAAATAACAAAAGTAAGAAAGTAAGTATGTAAAAGTAAAAAAAAAGACGTTATTGAGTAAATAAGTAAAAGTGAGTATGTAAAGGTAAAAAAGTAAGTTATTAAGTAATGTAAGTAAGTAAAGTATGTCAGTAAAATAAGTACAGCTTTACTTTGTGCATGTCAGAGTACTGAGAAGTGAAATTTGTCTCTGGTTATACAGTTTAGACTCAGTATATTTTTATATGGCTCTTAAAAATGCTTTTTTTACAGAACATTTTAAGTGACAACCCATGCTCAAATACCCCACATTGCTTGCTTTTTAAAGTTCAAGTGCACATTTATTATTACTCTTAAAATAATTGACATCAAGCACTTCTGAAAGGTCACATGGGCCCTGCAAATGTCACTCTTCCAAGTGCACTCTGGAACCGGCGTAGAGGGGTCATTTCAGCGCCGTGCTGTCTAAAGCGCAGTGGTTCTCATTACCCCAGACCTGCTTGTGTTTGACTGACAGTTCTACTCCAAATCTGTCTTTCCTCTTCAGTCTCTCCTCCCTCTTACTTTAAATCTGGTCTGTTAAAAGAACATCCTCACCTTTTTTTTCAAGGTTGTAACTTTCCAGGCCACCTGACCCCAGATTGCGCTGGCGGCGGATGTGACCTGCAGAGGAGGACCCACTGATGGAGTCAGCACATGGCAAAAGGACGGAGTTCCCCCTTTCTCAGAAAAAAAATCACACCCCTTGATGTAAGGAGATGGTGTTCAAATGGAAATTGCAGTGCTTGCTAAAAATGATGCAAGGCGCGATTCAGACCCTTCCTTTAGCATTAGTGCGGCATTTTTAATGGTTGGGGAATTACGACCTAAATAAAGTTTACGTCTAAATGCAAGTCAAAACTAAAAGCATTACTCCTCAGAACTCGTAACTTTTATTTAGCACAAACTGACCACTTCCTCTTTTTAATGCAGTCATCATCATCTGCCATCATGGTAAATCTGGGGCAGCTTGTATTCCATATCGAGTGCACTGTGGGTAATAAAATAAACCATCACATTATGACAAACTGAGCAATAATCTGAGTAATACAGCTTTCCTTCTGAAATATACAATACAGTTAAAATGTTCACTGCTTATTTGTTCTTAATAACATACAATCTATTTTTTTCTGATAGCTGTAACTTTATTTTTTCCGACACGGAAAAGTGATCAGGGCGTTCTGTTATTTCACGGTTTCTCGCTAACATGACAAGCTGCATTTTTTTGCCTTTATATTATATTATATTATATTATATTAATAAAATAATGACAGATGATATACCCTTCGACAAATTTGTTCTTTAGGGATCATTAAAGGACAGTTCGTGACAAATTAAAGAACCTTTAGGGCTTTAGATTTAATGCTTCAAGAATGTAGTATGTATTGTTTTCTTTTTGTTTTCTTTTTTTTGCTTGATTGATTCCACTGGATCATAAATGAAGGAAAATTCATTCCTTATGTCATTATTTGCCTAAATTTTTTGTGAGAAGTAATATAATACCATAAAGAATGTAAGTAATAAACAGTAGTAAGAATTGCAGTGATTTTGGTAATCTTATGCTGAAAGAAAAATGCTGAAGAAAAATTTCAATCGTTTCAAATAAAACAAGTCAGTAAAATGCCAAGACCGCACAAAAGACTGTTTCTTTTTTTTTTTCAGTTTTATTGTTTTTTCTTTCTAATTAAAACAAAATTACACAATTTAAATAAATAACACAAATATGATGGCATATAATAAATAAGCAAATAAATAATTTTTTGTTATAAATAAATAAATAAAAGTTCTCCAGTAGTGAAACACTGAGAATAGTTTTCTTCCATCAAGATTCATTTAGGTGTGTTTTAATATAAAACAACAGTTCCTCAGTCTGGTTTCATGTCTAGGAACCATAGCAAAGTTCCAAAATAACGACATTTTAGATCTTTATAAGGAGAACGCTCCAAAGAACGTTTTCCCGCCGGCGGTCTCCACTTTGGGCAGCAGCTTCTTGTCCATGTCAGTGCGCAGTCGGTCTCCGGCCTCCAGGTTGAAAGCGGCTCCAAGGTAGATAGCACCGTACCAGTGGGTTTGGTGCTCTTCAAGTGTTTTCTTGCAGGCTGATCTCGTGGAGCTCAGCAGTGGCTTCCATGAGCCATAGGAGTCAGACCAGCGAGACACGGTGTGGCTCATGTGCATCACCTGGCCCTCGGACTCATTATCGGCTGTGCAGCTCAGACGGTACGAGGCCTGGCTGTAGACGAAGTAGAGGCCATTACGGAGAATCTTGATCTCGTTGCCTTCCAGTTTTAAGCCCGAAGCGAAAGACTGGTCTGCATTGTCAAGCCACTCCACAGACGTGTTAGAAACCTGTGAGTTGTAGTGACCTTCAGGGAAAGAAAAATGCAAATTAGACACGTTTTCTTGCTCCTTTAATATTTAATTCTCTTTACTGATCTAGAGTCAACACTGTAAGGGTTAATACAGCTGATATTTTTGTCACACACCGTACAATTTTCAAATCTGATTTTCCTACAGGTTAGAATTACAAGAATTTCGAATCAGCTCATATTTAATAAATTGCAGTGCCAGATTGATTTTCTTTGTCTTAGTCTAGAATTCGAAATTGAAATTCCTTTGGTGCATTCCTAACCTATGTTTCCTTGTTTATTGCTGTAGCTAATCTGTTTCTGTTTCGACTCATGAATCCAGTCTTACCTGAGAGATGAATCGCAGCCTTTGCAGTCTCAGAAATCTGCCTCAGTGTGTGCTTGATTTCTGCTTCTAGAAAAGAAACAATGTCATTAGCATCCTGAATTTCAGAAGAAGTTTCAGAGCTAACAGTGACTAATTATCTCGAGCAAGAGTTGAACTGAACTTACCTTGGGTTTCATCTGGATTACTTTGCGTCTGTGAAATGAACAAGAGAGAAAGAGGAACTATGTTATTGCAGAGGTAAATATTAACACGCTATAGAGCAATGTCATGTCTCTATTCACGCATCTCACCTTGTTTAGAGTAAAGCAGACAGCAGCGGCAGCGCAGAGAGCCACGGCAAGCAGAACTCCACACGTTCTCCAAATTCCTGAAGCAGACTTGGCCTTCTCACGTACGATCATCACCCGGGGTGCGTCCACATCCAGCACAACCTGACTATCACTGGCCATCTCTGAGTTGTTTAGTAGTTAGTCCTTTAGGAGAAATGTAGTCTTCTGATTGCAGCTCCTGCTGATGAAATTCAGTTCAGATATCTGCCTGGAGCTGAATTTGATCTTCGTGTCTGTCTTTCGTGATCGGTAATGGTGCTCCCGTGTGCTCAGCTGCTTTTAAAGTGGAGCTCCGTAGGCAGAAATGGGGAAACTCCACTGATGTCAGAAAGTGCATGCACTGAAAGGAGAACGGAGGGGAAGAAACCATGAAGTGTTTTCATTTGTGAAAGCCCACAGACACCCACACGCACCTCTGCTCACCACACACACATACACAAACACACACACAAACACAGTGAATACCACATGTGCTCTTATCTCTTTGTGCCTGCTGCAAACAAAAGTCCAAACACACATTTCTGATTCCATGTTTGTGTTGTAATCTTTTTTTAAACTTGAAAAAAATGGAAGACAAAATATACAGGTTATCTAGCTATGGGCTTTTCTGCGTTTGTCTCGTGTTTTGATTCTCGTGTATTACTTTTCCTTCCTCGTTTCTCTTTCGGCCCAATTTGAGTTTCCTTCCCTCGTTTTCTTCTCTTTTTTCCTCCTCTACTCAAAGTAATTTGAATAGATTCATGCTTATTAAGCAGTCATGCTTATTCTTTAGTCTTAGTCTTTACTTAAAAAATGTAAAAAAAAAAAAAATCTAAAACCTTTAATTATCCTTCAGTTTGTGCTTATAAGAAAACCTCCAACAAAACCTACTACAAAGTTCTGTATAGAACACTCAGTAGAGGATACAAGGCCAAGTGTATCTATGTAAGTGTATTATCAGGGCCATAACCAGTTTAGTGACATCCAGATTTTTATTTAATTTGAGTTGATGTCTTTTTTGCCATCTTGAAATTGACACCAGTTTCCTTCAAATCAGCAGAAACTGTTTTAAATTCTGATAATATGGAACAATTTCCCATATTAAGGACTGTGCACTGCAAAATATGACATCACTTGGACATACAGTGTCTTGAATCTAGTCAAATTGATTTAGTATTTCCTATTATAAGACTACAAAAAACCAAATATAAAATTATTAACCCTATTTTTAAACATTTTTACTCATTTCAAGCTTAAAATAATCTCGTACTATTGGCAGATAATTTTGCTAACTGTAAATATTTATCTGCCAGTAGAAAATAAGAAAAAAGAATAATTTAGACTTGAAATGAGTAAAACAAATTGTAGAAAATGCTTTAATAGTCTTATATTTGGTTTATGGTCATCTTATAATAGTAAATACTAGATAAATTTGATTAAATATTTTCACTTCTTTTTTTTTTCTTTTTTTTGCAGTGTAGAAGATCGAAGCCTAAGTACCATCAGATGTCCAATTTTTTATTTAAAATATTTTATTTTATTTAAAGTTCAGTATGTTGATGAAGTCTTTTGACATCTTGAAATTGATGCCAGTTACCTTCAAATCGTCAAAAGCTCTTAAAAATTTTGATAATATGAAGCATTTTTAGAATATTTTCCTGTATTGGGGCTGTGGTGTGGCTCATTGTGCAGCAAAAAAAAAAAAAAAGATTAAATATCGAACACTTAAGTACTCTTTAGTTTGTCCCTATGGAGAAATCTTCAAAGGTTCCACACTGAACACTAAAACAGAGTGTTTCAACATGAGTAGAAGATACAAGCACTTAACTAAGTGTACTATCTAATAGTACTACCAGGGCTGTAACCAGGATCAAAATGTTTAGTGATTGTAGTGACATCCAGCTTTTTGTTTACCTCAAAGTTCAATTTGCATTGACAAAAATCTTTGACAAATTCAAATATTCAAAACCTTTTTTAATTTTTAATACTAGTGAACAGTTTCATATATTGCAGACTGTGGTCTGTGCTAAGTATGAAACCTGTGGTGTGACTCATTATGTGGCAGCATCATGTTCCGTGACCGGAAGATATTATGTAAGTTAGCAAGGTAATTAGCTTCATTTTTAGTCAACTGTGCATGATGAAAGAATCGGACTGGGGCTATCGGGAAGGACTGAAGGCGTCGCATACAGACATAACATAACATAATCTACATTACCTGTTGATTCTGAATTATGTTACACAATACTGAAGTGAAGTGAAGTGACTTGTGGCCAAGTATGGTGACCCATACTCGGAATTTGTGCTCTGCATTTAACCCATTCAAGTGCACACACACAGTAGTGAACACACACACACACACACACACACACACACACCGTGAACACACACCCGGAGCAGTGGGCAGCCTTTTTTTTTTTTGCTGCGGCGCCCGGGGAGCAGTTTGGGGGTTCGGTGCCTTGCTCAAGGGTCTCACCTCAGTCGTGGTATTGAGGGTGGGAGAGAGCGCTGGTCATTCACTCCCCCCACCTACAATCCCTGCCGGACCTGAGACTCGAACCCACAACCTTCAGGTTCACCTTCGGGTTGCAAGTCCGACTGCCCCCATACTGTGCTGTTAATACACTAGTAAACAGTGCTCACAGTACGCTCAACAACTTAAACTTGAACAACTTTTAAGTGTTTTATTGTTATAGCCAACTAAGGAGCTTATAGCTAGCTAATGTTACTGCAACTAGCAAGCTAATTTCAACATTACCTGTAGTCTAACTAAAAAATGAGGTTTGCATTTTGCCAGTTTAGAAAACACCTCATAAATACAGCATATACTGTAATATGTTCTTGCATAAACCAATACATTTACTGTACATCATATTAGCCTAGGATTATAATTTGATAACTGGCGATATATAAGGGGATAAAACAAGAAGAGTATTATTATTAACTATGCACACATAATGCACAATTTAGAACGTATTACTCAGAATAAAAAGCTAAAAAGTGAGCTGAAATAATGAGCAAATTCCATTTCGTTTTTTATTTACCACCTGTTAATTTGGAAATTCACTTTCTTAGAATTTTATCTCCATATCCTCTGACATCAGACTTTCATTCTCTCAAAATCTGTATATTCTTGAAAAGTAAGCCCTGGGGCCACGCTTGGTTTCAGCCTCTTAACTCTTTTACTCAATTTCCTTCCTTTACCTAAAAATAGGCCGCTGGTGCAACAGCTGCCAGTTGGTCCACACTAATATACTGTGCAATGTCTCTCAGTTGCAAACACGTGGGATGGCAAAGAGAAATCCTCTGCTGTTTCTGTTTGTACAGTGCCATGACATTTTCTCATGACATTTAACATCAAAGGGTTAAAGAAGGTAGAAAAAAATCACAGCAGTTTGTAGTTCAGAATTATAAAATAAGGTTGTATTTGGCATTTTGACCATACACTCCATCACTGGAGGACACTTTATACTCCTGTGGTGTTATTTTTTTTATTATGGTGGAATGTTTGAAAAATTGGTTTTATACGTTTCTATCTGCCAGCCATTCATCATCCAAAATGAACATAAGATTAGCGCAACGTAGACGACCTTGACCAGTCAACATCCACGTTTTATTTACTCGCTGCCAGAAAAGAAGTCAGAGGAGAAAGTAAATTTGAGCTGTCGATGTTGTACAATGGATAAACGTGCTAGCACAGTAGAACGTCTTAAAGATACGTACATTTTCTAAATAATAAATGTTTCTGACATTATCTAGCTACATGCAATGTTCTTAACAGCTTTTAAGAGCGTGGTCGCACAGTAACATGTCTTGTATGTTCTAATGTATTTTAATATTGTTAAATGTTTTATAATAAAATTTCAAGAAATCTTGTTTTGGAAAAATGTCAGATTTTAGATCATAGTGAATACACTCAGAAAAATAAAACTTACTGAAAAGCATATTGACATACGATCCTAATGTTGTCTTAATATGCTCTAAATGAGTTTATTACTATTTATTAGTTATTTCATAAGATTAAGAGATTGCTTAATCCTCCTACTTTATGTGGTGTTTCATAAATTATTTTTAACACCGATAGCACTATGTGACTATTGTAGCTTTAGGTGTGTCAGGTGATTGTATAAAAATCTAAACCAGTGGGGAAAAAAGGAAAAAAAATCTTATTTATAGTATAACTAACATCTGTCTAACAGCGAATACATAAAAGTCCAAAATCTCTGCAGAGTGCTGGTTTATGATCCAGACAAAATAACAAAATCAAACATAACTGCTAAACAGTGACGCTACGAGTGGACTCGGCTTTGCGCTCAGCTCTCTGAGACAAGATGCGTGAAAAAAAATTTTTTATTAAAAATTTTTATTGAGTGAAAAGTAATTTATAGTAAATCATTAAGCAGGTCTTTTGACATGTATTTGATCTTACAAAGTAACTTGCAAAGTAATGTAAATTTGATGTTCGATTCAATTCAATTTGATTTGTTTCCTATATTGCAGACTGTGGTCTGTGCTATGTATGAAAGCTGTGGTGTGACTCATTATGCAGCAGCATCATGTTCCATGACTGGAAGATATTATGTAAGTTAGCAAGGTAATTAGCTTCGATTTTAGTCAACGGCGCGTGTTGAAAGAATCGGATTGGAGCCAACAGAAAGGACAGAAGGCGTCGCATACAGACATAACATAACATAATCTACAGTACCTGTTCATTTCTGTATTATGTTATGCAATACTGTGCTGTTAATACACTAGTAAACAGTGCTCACAGTACGCTCAACAACTTAAACTTGAACAACTATGAAGTGTTTTATTGTTATAGCCAACTAAGCTGTTATAGCTAGCTTATAGCTAGCTAATGTTACTGCAGCTAGCAAGCTAAGATCAACATTATGTGTAGTCTAAATAAAAAATGAGGTTTGCTTTTTGCGCATTTTTAAATACGCCTCATAAATACTCACATATAGAGTACATAATATGTTCTTGAATAGGCCTAAACATTTACTATATGTCGTGTTAGTCTATAATTATAGTTTGCTAAATGGCGATACGTAAGGTTTTATGAAATAAGAGTATTATTATTAACTATGCTCACATAATGCATAACTTAGAACTTCTTATTCAGAATAAAAAGCTAAAGACTAAAATAATGAGCAAATTCCTTTTTGTATTTTATTTACCACCTGCTACTTTGGTAGTTTCTTTGAATTTTATCTTTATATTTTCTGACATCAGACTTCCAACCTGCTCTCAAATTTTATCTCAGTTTTATTTCTGTAGCACCTTTAACAGCAGACATGGTCACTAAGCAGCTTTATAAAAATCAGGAGGTAGGTTTCGAGCAATCCAGAGGTGCCAGTGATTATGAAATCCTCCCTGAGATGACACGAGGAAGAAACCCAGAGTTACGCAACATTAATGTTAGTGACAGATCTCAAAACGGCTCGTCACGGGTCACAGGTTGATGTGTATCCTCGGGTTGATATGGGAAGATGGATGACTTTGAAATCGACTGGATTCTTTGGATTCTTTCTTCTTTCAAAAGAGCATGTCCCTAATGACTAAGTGTAAATTTACTAATCCTTTTATAGTAGTTTGGAAAAAATAAGCCTCTATATATGCCTACACATTACACCCCAGAGCTACAGAGCATAACATCCTACATACGATGACATTCTGTCTAACTGGGGTGGTTTCTTTAAATCTTTGCATACATAATACCACAGGAAATGAAAGTGTTGCTCATCAGATATCACATTTATATGAAATGCATGTGATGTCATTTTTAATGAGTTCACTATGTCACTATTCTTAACGTATTACAACATTAAAAAAAGTTGTATAATATGCAAGTGTAAACTGATGTAGATTTTTTTCTTTTCAGGATGACATGACGAATGTCAAAATCAGAATCAGTGAGAACTAGCAAATGTGCTTCATACACAAATGTATTACAAGCTCTGAAGTGAGATGCTTTAAAAGAGTGTTATAAACAGAATAAACGTCAATCAGTTTAGTACTGGGAGATCAAATTTCTTCACAAAGCAGATGAATGTATTTCCTAGCACTGATATAATGCACTGATAACATGTACATACAGAAGAATTAAGCTTCATGAATGTGTTATAAGAGAGGACAACAACAAAATAATACATCACTGTTTTAAAATAAAAGCTTTATGTATGCTTTAAACATGTCTTCTGCAACATTATAGTCACCACTCTATTAATTTCTTGTGCAATCTTTAAAATACTTATATGAAGCATTTCCAAAATTCCTGTTTTATTGCAGAATGTGTTAATGAGTACCGGAAATTTGCTTTAATACATTATTATACCAAAGCGCGTTTGAATTCTCGATTGGTCAGACATTGTTGATTAATTTTCTATAACAGCGGCTCTGACAATAGTTCCGGCTGTATTAATTTGTATTAATGCGCTTCTTCTAATATGTTATCGTTTCTATAGTAACACAGGGACTTGTATGGCGGACGCCCCATTTAGAAAAACAATATGATGAAGTTTTCTGTGATGAGACGTTTAACATTTATGGAAGGAGTCCCCGGTTTCAGTAACTTTAATTGACTTTATGTTTTCTGACCTCTTCAGGAAACTGGGCTTCTTGTGGTTTCTTAACATTGCAATTTCGGAACTTTACATTTTCGTAACATGGCGAGCTCCGTTTCTTTTTGTTTGTTTGTTTGTTTGTTTGTTTGTTTGTTGAGAGAAAAAAAAGAGATGCTAGTGAGGGAACTAATGTTTATACTTGCTATAACAAGTCATAAGTTTTTTTGCAGGCATTACTATAAATGTACTGTATAACGATATGATGTTCTGTAATTAATACAAAATACTAATCACTGGTAAATTGTTGTGGTATAAGAGGAATAAAACACTTTGGGATGTGCTGTTGTAGGAAAATAATCATCAGGGAGCTTCAGGGAGGTTACAGTAAGTCCGCTACATGTCATGCTGCGTCACACCTTCTCATCTACCACATCTCTGCATATTATTGCCACAGACATTAATCTTATCATGTTTCTCTGCACTGAGAAAAGAACAGAGAACCCGTTTATTCAAAACTATATAATGACTGTATAATACCATTTTAAAACGACACCCTGACAATAAACATCTTAGCATGAGACAGACACAAGAGAAAGTTTTACCAAAGTTCTTCTTATGGACTTTTATCCAACTTACCAACACTGGAGCAATACAAAATCCTTTTTTGTCAGGTTTTGTGGTGTTCGTGTGTAATCAGGTGGAAACTGTGCCATGTTAGCTTATTTACACTGATAATGTTAGTAGGCCACTCTCTAACCTTTGACTGAAAAATGAATTCTACAAAATCCATTTCTATAAAAATGAGTGTTACACTGCCCTTTTATTTAACTGAATTTTAAAAGTGATGTTTATTTAAGGGAACTCATTTAAGTGAATTTTAATTTTCTGTTTTTTCTTTTTTTTTCTTTTTTTTTTTTTTTTTTAAATATGCTGATATTCTTGTCTGTGGTAATCACATTCATGGCAGGTGCAGTGGATAGAAATTAATATGAAAAAAAAAAGAACATTGAAATATTCTGCATTTATTTTGAACTCAATTAAAGGAAGCCCAGATGGAGAGTGATTCATCATTTTTACATCAGTAATGTTCATTTATGCAAGAATTACATATGCTGTCATTTTGTAGTTGAGTAAAAAATGAGAAAATGCCAATTAAAGAGACAAAAACAACAAAAAGACCAATAAAAGAAAAAGTAAAAAGAACAAAAAAACAACGTTTAAAAAGTTCACAGGTTACTGCAGCAAGTGAAGGACTCCGAGGAGGGAAGCTCGGAGGAGATGACGCTGTCTCGAGGTGTTGAGGGTTGACATGAGTTCACCAGTTCCACAGAATTTCACTGTGGTTCTTTTTTTTTGCTGCTGCTAACTACTGAATATGGAACTGAGTAATTTTATAAAGACACACTCCTACTGTGCAGTCTTTACTCGACATATTTAAACACTGACCAAATTTAATGAAGGTAGTATCAAAGCAGAGTGGTTTTTTTTTTTTTGGTGTTGTCATTGTTTTATTGTTGTTTAAATCAGATTTAAGTATATGAAGTGATGATGCAGCTTTGGAGAACCACACAAAAGTGTTCGAGCGGGGTGTGGGCGGAAACTAAACTAAAGCAGTGGTGTGAGAGAGATGTAAGCTTCCGTAGAACACCCGAAAGTGGGGCATTTTTAAATAGTACAGTGGAGTTCTACTTCTCTATAAATGTTGGTGCTAAGAAGTAGTAAAGATTAGGGACCCAATAAGGGAGAGCCCCCTTTTTTCCACATTTTGATCATATCTCTAAAGAGCTGCTGAGGTGACTGTGGTTATTTTTTAATCATATCAGTTTCTTGAATCTGATTGGTGTTCATTCATTTTCTATAACAGCAGCTAGGACAGTAGTTTCGGCTGGAATGTAGTTGCTAGGTTTATTTTAATGTGCTAGTTCTAATATGTTACTGTTTCTGTAGTAACAGCTCATACACAGGGACTCGACATAATCTAAGTCTAATGATGAACAGATTTTTTTTAAAGAAGTGTTGTTATTTAACAAAGCAAAACTTCATTCATATGGTGAAGCTTTCTATAAGGAGATGTTTATTTAACATTTATGGGAGAAGTCTCCAGTCAGTAAGTTTTCAAGAGAGAGAGAAGAGAGAAGCTGGTGAAGGAACGACTGTTTATAGCTGCTGTAATATAAGTGAAAACAGGAACTAACTTGACTTGACATTCCACAACATTAAATTTAACTTCATACCACAGAGCAGTTGAATGCTCAAATCTGATTGGTCAGAAGGTGTGCATTATTTTAGTATAACAGCTCGGATCAGACAGTAGTTCCGGCTGTAACATGAGCGATAGAGTTATATTAATGTGCTCATTCTAAAACATTATTGTTTCTATAGTAACAGCTCATACACAGGGACTTACATGGCAGAAGCTCCACATAATCTAAGATTAATAGCAAAGGGATTTAAAAAAACCTGTTATTGATTAATAAAGTAAAATGTATATAATCATTGTTGTGGTGAATTTCTTTGTTAGGAGACATTTATTTAACGTTTATGGAAGGAGTCGTAAGTGACCGTTATAAAGCGCGGACACTTGGAAACTTCAGGACAGATGAGTTTATGCTTCTGGTTTCTCTGTAAAATGACAAGCTGTGTTTTTTGTTTGTTTGTTTGGTTTTTTTTTTGAAAGAGAGAGCGAGAGAGAGAAAGAGAGAGATGAGTCTGGTGAGGGTGATAAGTGATAACAGGAACTCTTCTCTCAGATGTTCTACAACATTAAATCTCTACTGTAAACTGTTACAATGCGTGATGTGTCATACATTAATAAATGAAACCTTATAATCGTAGGCAAATCGCTGTGGTTTAAGCAGAATAACACACTCCAGACCATTATACAGGGTGTATAATCTACTTCAGGGTGGTTATGGCACTCCACTTTACATTGTGCTGCATTACACCACCCCGGTGTAGAATATTTTCTTATAACCCCATGTGTGTTGTGTGTCCTTCAATTAAAAAAAAAACTTTGTGCAGTGCAGTTATAGGAATATAATCCACTGTGGGTGGTAACGCTCATGGCAAACCGCATCACACTGCCACATCATACATTAGTTTCCTTTAAAAGCATGAAAACCAATATATTAATGCCACAAGATAACACTTCACTAAGTATCTCATGGCCTTGATGCCAATAACGTGGCTGTAAATTGTGGAACCACAACTTAATATGTTGTAGAACATCGTACTAGCCTCCAGGTAATTATTGTCAGGAATAAGCAAAGAAAATATTTGCTTTGAGAATTCTCGTAAGGTGAAGTGGGCTAATGGTATATCCATGTCGCAACATCAATGACTCCATTTTGTCTTTATGCGTCATTCCGAGAATGAAGTGTTTTGTGAGCAATTGTCTCCGTGGCCAAGTTACTGCCATGATACTCAAATTCTATTCATTTCTTAAAGTATTAAACTATTTTGTTGTAACTAAAACGATCTTGAGAAACTTAACTCATGGGCTTAATGTATTGCCACATGGCTACACTGTATTTTTTAAACAATGTCACAGCAGCGGCTCTGTATATCTGCGCCTCAGCGGACATGTTCTCTATAGTTTCAATATGCATGTATGTGCTTTGACTTTGAACACTCACTGTCACTCCTTTAGCGCCCTGCTAAGCACTGTATTGATTACGTCTCTCTCGCTCTTATGTTTTTCAGATCATGTCTTTAACAGTTCCCTAGCTGTTGTGACAAATTCACAATACACACAAGAAGTGAAACTGAGAAACAAAGACAATTATTAGGGAACCTGGTGACAAGTCAGAGATGGTGTATGCGGGAGATATGGTGGATTCAAGGTTAAACTATGTGACGTGTAACTTCTCTGTGGTGTATGTCATCATTGGATAAGTCACTCAACATTACACCCCATTTGCCAGAGTGTGTGTGCAGTGAATGATGGACACTGTGGGTGAAATGTGGGAGGGAGAGACAGGGATTCATGATCCAGTGATTATTAACTTGACTTCCTGCAGCCATACACTGCCATGCTTGTGTGTCACACTCTCACAGGCATATGAGAAATTATATGAGCTCATAGGTGCCATACCATAAGGAAACATTAAGCAACTCTAGGCATAGACGTGTATTGCACATACTTTACTAATTCAAATATAATATTAAGTAAAATGTATGATCTAGTTTCCTCGCAGCATGAAAAGTGAAATTTGTTGCTAAGAATTTCTTTAACACTTTTTAGGTACAACCACAGCTATTAGGAAGAATCTGTGGAAAGCTAGATAGTTTGGATTTATTTGACACATTTTGGTCACTTGTGTGATTCAATATGTTTCATGTTTCATAGCTTTGATGTCTTTATTATTATTATATTTAAATATGGAAAAGTTTGTTGAAAGAAAGAAAGAAAAAGAAAGAAAGAAAAGAATTGTAAACACTTGACCTATCTTTCAGTGTTTCAAAATGTTTACGAAATTACCCAGCCAGACTGAGATTTGGAAATTTTTGGATGTTCTGATCCTTCCTTCCTTCCATCTCAAACAAACAAAAAAAATTCTAAACTTTTACACAAAAACTTCCAACATATCTTACGAAAGATATTTTAAGATGATATCTTAAGAAGAAAATTCTGGTTGTCTTTAGAATGCTGTATTTTAATGAGTTAACATGGATCCACACATCCTACTTTCCCTTATCTTTCCTTTAACACCTTTAACAGCTCTTTGTATTAAATGTATTGTATTTAATTATATTTTTTATCAACTAAACTGGTCTTCAGAGTTCCAACAGTGAAAACAACATCCTCTAATACCTCAAACCCTCTTTTTTCATATAATAATACTACTTTACTATTATTACTCCTGCTACTACTGCGATTACTACTACTACTATTAATAATAATAATAATAATGATAATATTACTAATAATACTACTACTGCTACTACTATTAAAAATTTAATTAATTAATTTAGCCTACGTTAGTGCCTGCCTCAAAATGCCCCAAAACTGCATTATATTTATTTTGACCATTAAATCCAAATAACAAAATTAAAATAATTTAAAATAATTAAAATGATGTTCATTAATTATGTTAAAATAAATATAACACTGTCCACATATGCTTGTAGGTTAGTGCCTTCTGCTATCATAATAGTCTTCTATTATTTTTATTATTATTATTATTATTATTATTATTATTATTGTTGTTGTTGTTGTTGTTTTTGTTGTTGATACTACTTTTATTAATTTTTAATGTCAATGTATTAATTATAAAATGTTATTTTTTTGTAATAGCTTTAGTTATTAACTTTTTTCCCACTGTATATATAATTATTAATTAGTATTAGAGCCATGTGTCTCTTGTATGCATTATGTTCACAGTAAATCTCGAGTGATTTAAGTTTCAGTGTGGTGGACTCTAATGGAGAACAACCTGTGTGTGTGTGTGTGTGTGTGTGTGTGCATGTGCGTGTGTGTGTGTGTGTGTGCATGTGCGTGCATGCTTGTGTCTGAGTGTGTGTAAGAGGGACTTTCCCATCACTGCCCCTGAGTAACACGCTTGTTTTTAGCCAGGTGGAGGTTTTACCTGTGGCGTGGAGGGAGCAAAGTTTAAAGCCACACTTTAAAGCCTCAAGGTGTGGAGGAGGGTTTCTGTGCTTACTCATATGTGTATAAATATTTGACCTATTATGAGCAGGCAAGCCCCTCTCTATTTAATTTCCCCTTTCATGGAACATATGAGTTTAAAAAGAGAAGTATGCTAGAAAATAAGCATAGATGAGGATGCAAAGTTTCGTCTTTATCTGTAATGTGAATTAAGGTGTACAATTCAAAGAAAGACTTCCCAAACCTGCCAGATTTGATTCACTGTTTCCAACTCTGTCACTTTTAAGACCCATGTAATTCCCCACCAGCCTCAGATTGTACATTTATAAAAACCTGTCCATATAGTATATACTACACACTTACAAGCAGTGGTACAATATACTTACTTACTTAACATAGCATGCGGTATCAGTGTGGAACGTTTACACTACAACATGTCACCCTTATGAGTTTTAATTACTTTTAATGATCCTACATGCTTTAAAATTTCACCTCGCATCAACAGTTGATCAAGATCATATATATATATATATATATATATATATATATATATATATATTTGAATAAATTCACAGCATAACACATATCTCTCTACCTCTGTACCTGTAGGCGGCAGTGTAGCTGCTGCAGCATTAAATCCGGAGTTGTGTTCATTGAGATCACAATGCAACACCTCCAGAGCTGGAGTTTCCCCATGTGCAACACTGTATAAACTACACACAGACCACTCATAGTGGATTTCCACATATTTGGAAGGGAAGTGTGTTTTTCCTTTTTGACAAATATAGCATTTCCACCTCTTGTGTTAATACATGATATTGCACGTGCTAATTATTTTAGATATTTTTGCAATGGGGAATTTTGTTAAGCAGGCTGAGACAATAAGTAAGTATTACACAACATACTATAGCTAGCTCCTTTCTTAGATCTTGTCATATATTTAGTATTTGTTAAACTGATACTATAAATGTTGAGATTCTTCAATGGTGGCACAGACAGACAGGTGACAAATTAAAGGAAAATCTTAACTGCAAATCAATACGAAGTTCTTCTGACGGATCACCTTTATCCTATGATGGAACATTTCTATCCTGAGGGGCGTGGTCTCTTAACGGATGACTCCGCCCCCATCCACAGGGCACGAGGGCTCACTGAATGGTTTGGTGAGGATGAAAATGATGTAAATCATATGCTACACCAGATCTCACCCTAATTGAGATCTGGAGTGGAGAATTTGGAGTGATGTGTTAGACAGCGCTCTCGACCACCATCATCAAAACATTTCAGATTTTTTTGATTTTGAATATTTTTTGGAATAACAGTGTTTATCGCTCCGGTACAGTTTCAGAGACTTGTACAATCAATGTCAAGACACATTAAAGCTGTTCTAGTGGCAACACAACACATTGTGTTGATTTTTCATTTATTTTTCACTTATGTGTACATTATATTATAATTTAATTTGACTTTTTCTTTCAAAAGAAAGAAAGAAAAAAAGAAAGAAAGAAAAAGTTCCACATGGCTCAGTATTTGGTCCTCTGTTGTTTGGTGCTCTGGCATAAAGCTCTCAATTTTTCATAAATTTTCTGCTTTTATGATTTTATTTACAATAATAAATTATAACATTGTCAATTATACTACTTGCTAAACTACAGTTTATTTAAAGCTACACAACTGATGATATCTCTAGCTTTTTCTGAAAGAAATAAAGCTACAATATAGTAAAGTATTAAATTTGCAAACACCAAAAAAAAAAAAAAAAAAAATCACGGACTACAGTATTATTGTCTTTACCTCTTACTGTGTCTTTGGACAGCAACTCAACTAAAAATGAACTTTGGCAGCTTCTCATTAGAAACATATTGATCAGAGGAACTGATTTACTGTCATTTTTCCTCCTGAAACTCCATTTCCATTTTTGTCCCATGAACGGAATTATGAGATTGCCTTTTCCATAAATCACACACGCAACACTCCTCCAAATGTGTCCAAAATAAGGAGATAGTTAGAACATAGCTGTCCTTTTGAATGGATCGTCTGGATTTCATCTGCGAGTGACAATATTTTTGAAGTGTACATTATAACAATATTGTGTGTGTTGAATATTGCTGTATACAGTATTACATTACTGATAATCTGATGGGTCCTCTGGTGTTTCTAATCTTAGAAAAAAAAGTGACTAGTGCTCACAGTTCCTCTCTCTACTCTCTACAGGGATAATCGCCATCTTTGCATCTGCCTTTTAGAAATTAATTAACTTCTGCACCTTTGCATGTCCCGACAACATCCATCATTTTCAGATGATGAAATATTACCTTTCGTTTAAGTGTAACCTGAGGGATTAATTTATCTGTCAATCAAAAGATCCCCAATGTCAAGCCTTAGGTGTTAACTCTCCAGCTCTCTGATATGTATTTAATCATCTGCAGTGAATCTGTGTCGCACCACGGATGAGAAATAGTCTGCTTTAAACAATTACAATATATGCCCAAAAGTATGTGGACATCTAACCATCACACCCATATATGTGTGCTGAATATCTCATTCCAGACTTAGTCCCTCTTCACTGTTATAATAAGCTCCACTCTTCTGGGAAGGCTTTCCACTAGATTTTGGAGTGTGGCTGTGGGGATTTGTGTTCATTCAGCTACAAGAGCATTAGTGAGGTCAGGCACTGATGTTGGTGAGGAGGTCTGGGGTGCAGTCGGTGCTCCAGTTCATCCCAAAGGTGTTCAGTGGAGTTGAGGTCAGGGCTCTGTGCAGGACACTCAAGTTCTTGAAGTTCTTGGAGTTCTTGGAGTTCTTGGAGTTCTTGGGGGCAGTCGTGGCCTAATGGATAGAGAGTCGGACTTGCAACCCGAAGGTGAACCTGAAGGTTGTGGGTTTGAGTCTCAGGTCCGGCAGGGATTGTAGGTGGGGGGAGTGAATGACCACAGCTCTCTCCCACCCTCAATACCACGACTGAGGTGAGCAACCCCCAAACTGCTCCCCAGGCGCCGCAGCAAAAAAGGCTGCCCACTGCTCCGGGTGTGTGTTCACGGTGTGTGTGTGTTCACTACTGTGTGTGTGCATTTGGATGGGTTAAATGCAGAGCACAAATTCCGAGTATGGGTCACCATACTTGGCCACAAGTCACTTCACTTCACTTCTACTCCAACCTTAACACACCACGTCTTCATGGAGCTGGCTTTGTGCACAGAGGCATTGTCATGCTGGAGCAGGTTTGGGCCTCTTAGTTCCAGTGAAGGGAAATTGTAAAGGTACAGCATACAAAGACATTCTAGACAATGGTGTGCTTCCAACTTTGGGGAAGAACCACATATTGGTGTGATGGTCAGGTGTCCACATACTTTTGGCCACAGTGTATCTCATATAGATTTAGAAAATTAGACTAATTAGACTACAAACTGTAGGAATAACACAGTATAAATACACTATACTGTATACTGTAACTAATTAACAAGCTATTCACAGAGTTAAAATATAGTTCATTTAAAATCAAATACAAAATACTACACACTTATTAGCAACTATAAAATATACTATTCACCTGTCTGTGTCACAGATAACAATTTTAGGATAGCAGAATTTTTTTTTTTTTATGTTATGGCTACAGGAATTATGATTTTTGGTTCCTTTTGGTCCTTTGTCTTTTTAAATGTTTATATAACTATAAATGCTCCCACAATATTGCTGCAACATTTTTAATAGTAGTACATTAACATTAACGTCTCCATGTAGTTACTTTTTGTCCAACTGGGAAATTTTTGTAGTCTAGCCTTTTTAGAACCTGTCAAATATTCACTAAATGTTCTAGTAATGTTCTCTGTTAGCTAGGTAACAGCAATTGAATCATTTGCATTCAGGGGACTTTTTTCAGATCACAGCTAGTCTATAACTATGAGTCGCCTACTAAAATTCTCAACATTAACATCAGTTCTTTAATGCGCTTAATACTTTGTTTTGATCCTCTAATCCTTTAAAACAGGGAATACTGTATGTTCATGTTTTCCCGTGTCCGTGTGGGTTTCCTCCGGGTTCTCTGGTTTCTTCCAATATCCTAAAAACATGTGTGCGGATTGGCTAACGCTAAATCACCCCTAGATGTGACAAGTGTGTGTGTGTGTGTGTGTGTGAGTGAGTGAGTGTGTGTGCAGACTGGCATCCCATCCAGGGTGTGTTCCTGCCTCAATCCAGGACAGTCTTATTTATTCTTTTATTTGAGATGAATGAATGTATAAAAGAATTGCATTGTTATTGTGTGACTTTTTATCATATTAATTACACTCCCATGTTTTTAATGTCCTATAATTCATCCATACTAATGTTTCAGACACTAATCTTTCTGGCACACTTTTTAGAGAGCAGGAGTGTGATTTTGGACCAGTGTTTGTTTATGTGTGTGTGTGTGTGTGTGTGCTGGAGCAGGAAAGTCTCTAAAGCAGACAGGGAAAGTGAGGGAGAAACACAACTCTCCCATGTGACGTCGCGCTCACGTCACGGGAAGTCAGTGTGATCCCGGAAGTAAAGATGGCGACTGCCTACGAGAGGTTTAACCTGTAAGTTGCGATGTATTTATTGCTTGCAGTGTCCAAATGTGTGTCTAAATTGTGTGTAATTGTCATTTTTTACTTGTTGAGTGGTGTTTTTGTCTGTACCGGAAGTGTTTCGACGTGTTTTTCTGCTTTAAAGTAGGCGCTGTATTCAGGTCCCTGGTCTGCTGCTGAGCCATTCAAAGTCACTGGCTGCTCCTTTGACAGCTCTAATTTCAGCCACATTCACAGCATTTACAGCTGTCTGAACCTTAATAACAACTTTATCACACTCTGATGAGTGTTAGCTTGGCTTTTGGATGTTATATAGTCAATATCTGAGTGCTTAGCTCAGCAGAAATGCACTGTTTTGCTTTTAGGTGGATTATAAACTCCAGCAATCCAGTGGGACTGATCAACTATTTGAGTCATTTACACTTTTTTCATTTATTTCTGAAAGATCCTTCATGTCTTTTATATGACTTTTGTGTATATATATTTATATCTATGATAATAGACAGGACTAAGGTGTCTAAATACGCTGCACCACTATACATCTTATATGAAAGGAATAAAACACTTGGGTGTGTGCTGATATAGGAAAATAATCAATGATAAGGTGATGTGATGAATCGTGAAGTTAAATATTTTCCAATAACAGCATGTCTGTATTCATCTTATACGACAGCAATTTGTCAACATTAACAACGTTCTGTTTATTCAAGGATGACACATCATCCTTTTTATCCATTTATAATTAAAAGACAGAGCATATGAATCATAGATAATATGATAGCTGGTATTTGTACCCTTTAGAAACTGAAACTATTTAGGCTTATTTCTGTTTCGCTATGGAATATCACCATCTTTACCAAAGCATGATATTCAGTGCATTAGAAAAGCACACTTAACTAGCAAACATCTCTGCAAGGTTATAAGGTTAATACATTTAAAACGTTTCTACATCTTTCAGGTGAAATTTGGTGAAGTTTCTGCAAAATGTGTTCGATCTTGTTATCACTATTATAGCAGCTGTAGACATTTGTTCCTTCATCGGCTGCTTCTCTCGAAATAATAATAATAATAATAATAATAATAATAATAATAATAATGCAACTTGCTCCAAAAACTTTAGTGTGTCAGAACTTAAAGCTACAGCTTTACCTCTGACTGACACTGGAGACTCTTTCCAAAAATGTTAAATAAACAATTTATTTATTTGGAGTCCCTGTGTAAGTAGTTACTATAGAAACAATAATGTGTTGTTATATAACAAGGGCATTAATATAAACCTGCGATTTGCCTTGCAGCCAGAACTACTGTCAGTTCTGCTGTTATAGAAAATGAATCAACGCCTCCTGACCTAATCAGATTCGAGAATTCAGCAGCACTGTGGTATAAACCACTATACTGTCCTCTGCTTTGCTAAATAACAGACTGTGGTTATGGACAGTAAGACCTCTTTTTAGCTGTCATTTTCATTTAAGTTGTTTGAAGGATCAATATGGAATGCAGTATTGATCCGAAGCCCCAAATCCTGTCCTTATCAGGATCTCAAATTGTGTCAGCCAAAGAAGAAAATGATTTTGAGCACTAAAAACGACAAAGAATCAGATCAGTGTTGCAACAAGGTCAGCTGACGAGTGCATTTTCCTCAAGATAAAGGCAGTTTGTGCTTTAGCAGCCCTATATTCTTTCAAACCTGTAGTAATTTGCAATGTATTTGCAATCCTGAAACAGTAGCTCTTTGTCAGACTGTGTTGTAAGCATTTGACTCAACTCCAGGCCCAGAACGGTATTACAGAAAAGCGCAAAATGATTGCCTACATTTTTATGTTTGTGGCCTGATGTTCCATGCTTACACTGCTGTTTGTGGTAAGCAGCAAATTTAAGTGCTCATAAAACGTATTGCTCAGCAGTCTTGCACAGAGGGAAGCCTTCTTCACAGACTGCAACAGAAACTGCAGTAAGCTTGTCATTTGAAAGAATTGTAGGAGTAGTTGCTGAATCAGTCAACATTTTACTAAAATAATCATCTAGAAGAAGCCACCAGTACCCAAAAGAGTAAAAAAAAATCCTGAGCTCTCAGTTGCATCATTTCCTGGCTCATAAAAACATACAATTAGCGGAAGTTCGATTCTGCAAGCTGTTTCTCTTTGAACACACACTGAAATTTGATTCAAATAGATATCTAGATGTGTAAGGAAAATGGAAAGGAAGTTCAGTTTTGCAAGCACGGAGATGAGCCATTCTGATAGACATTAGATTTGCACAGACATTCAGCAGGAAAATAAACCCCAAACATAACCAGCATCTAATGTGAAAGAGAAATGCTTTGTTTATTAGGTTAGAGATTTATTTTACACCCTAACCGATTCACATTTCCATTGTCGACTACAGGAAGGCAGTTTAATATTTTCTCTCCATTTCCTGTCCATTTCCCCTCCTTGTACAGGCACATGACCCCTGAAAAGTTCTACATCGAGGCCTGTGATGATGGCGCTAATGACGTGCTGGTCATCGACAGGGCTTCCACAGAGATGACGCTCACAGGTAAGATCTGCAGACCGTTTAACAGGAAATGTGAAGAGAGAACAGAGAAATAGAAAAGGATCTTGCTGATCTATTCACGTACACAGAATACACTGTACGGTGAAACCAATACTAACTGCACACTTAAGCCGAGACAAAAAAAAAAAAAAAAAAAAGAAGTGTGCGTCTGCAGGTGTGTTTTTGTAATAATAAGCTCTGACACTTCCTGTATTTTTAGGACGCACTGTTGGTCCTTGAAAAATAAAATTAAATGTAAACCTGTGATCTTTAAAAGCATAGCTGTTGAAGAAAATTATAGACTATATTAAAGCTATATTAAAATTATTTCGATTATACCACAGCACAGATAAATTCTCAAATCTGATTGGTTAGACGATGTTGATTAATTTTCTATAACAGCAGCTCTGACAGTAATTCCGACTGCAAGGCAAATAACAAGTTTATATTAATGCGCTCATTCTAATCGAATTCGTTCATTCATGGAAGGAGTCTCCAGTGTCAGAGCTGTAATGGTTAGTAAGTTGTTTTTTTTTAAGAGGGGAAAAAAGCAAGGGAATGACTGATTAAACTTGCTATAACTTTAGTAATGACATTTTACTTTAAATGTAACTATAAATGGATACAGTGTGTTGTTCTTTAATTAATAAAAAGTTGTAATTGTTGGTAAATTGCTGTGATGTAAGAGGAATAAATCATTTGTGATGCTGGTACAGGAAACTAATCAACTTTCTTGTGGTAACAGTGACTGTGCATATCACATCACCCCATTGTTGATTGCTTTCCTATAACAGCACACCACCAAGTGTTTTATTCTTTTCTTAATGTTTAGGTCGAAAATATTTTTGACACGTGTTTCTCTTTTTAAAGGTGTGATGAACATCCCGCCATCAGGAGTCACCAGACCCATCTGTGGCATCATGGGAACTATTCGGCTTGTGGCAGGTAGGTTCTGCTTTTATTAAACAGTGGCCTGAGTTGGGGAATGTCTCACAAATCTGGCACTTTCTGTGGTTTAGCTCCATCCTGTCAAGTTGGTTTAAAATCTTGAATTTGTTTTGTCATTTGGTAAAACCGATGACACACTTTAGATGAGTGAAAAACCATTTCATCACACACATCTAGTCAGCTTGACGTACACCTTTACAATGAACTAGACCATCACACACACTCGGTTCCTTCACTTAAAAATGTTCATAAGGTTTATCATCAGTGTCAGTACCCTGTTAAAAAAAAGGATCGCTGTGGGGTTCTGTGGCTAGATAAGATTTCTTTGCTTCTGCCCTGAGAGTGAAACATGCTATTGTAGTGTTCTAATTAGATTTTTTTCTAGTCATTTTTAGTCAGTTTTTCTTAGTAATATTTTTTACTGAAATCGTAGGGCTACACTGTAAAATGTAAACTTTTTTATGTTACAAATATTAATATCTATAATATTTATTTATTAATAATTATTAAGTGTTCTTTAGATAATTATACTCTACTGTAGGGTTCTACATAGAACCATCAAGTGGGACAAACAAAAGAACTTGAAAAGTGCTCTGTGGAATATGTGTTCTTATTCTCACTAAAAATAATATTAATACATTAAGCTAGCACTGAGCATGCTAATCTTTCGCACGAATTTTCACCATTTTCTCACGACACCATTTTCCCATATCATGATGTAACCACATCATGATGAGTCAGACTATCTGACCACACACACCCACACACACCCACACACACAGACACACACACTTGTCTTACTATCCTTTAAACTTTTAAATTGTGAAAAAAGCAGTTTTCCTTTTTAGGACCAGCCATATGTCCAAAACTGTCAGATATTTCTATCCTTATGGGGACATTTGGTATAATATAATATAATACACACACACACACACACAGGTCTCTGATCCCCCAGCAACTGACTAAAAAAATAGATAATGTAAACCTATTACAGAAAGGCCGTGCTGTCAAGTTGGGAGGGATGGCATAAGCTCTCTCCCCTGTCAATCACAGTGACATTAGCCAATCGTGGGCGTCTGTGAGCTCATGTATGTGGAAGAGGGCTGATAGCGCATTCCTCCGGGTGTGACACAGCAGTTTGAAAAGACGCAGTTGGCTGGCTTCACGTGTCTTGGAGGAAACACGTGTTAGTCTTTACCCTCTTTGGTTGGTAGCTGTTGTGTGATAGGGACGAGCTGGCTGGTGGGTGGGAATTGGCAAGACCAAATTGGGGACAAAATGGGGGAATTCAGTGACATCATTTATCACAAAATATCTATATTATCTCATCACTCGCCTGTATCTCGGTTTGTGCATGCAGGGATGTACCTCATAGTCATCACCAGGAAGAAGAAAGTAGGCGACCTGTTTGGCCATGCGGTGTGGAAGGCTGTGGAGTTTGACCTCATACCCTACAAGAAGACCATTTTACACCTCACAGAAAACCAGGTGACCAGCGCTGAAATCACAACCTTTACTACTGAATTATTTACATGCAGACATGACTGAGTGTCTCACAGCTTCATCATCAGTTATACACTGTGACTCAGCTGAAGGGCTTGAAGCGCTCATTTGTGGAGAAATATCAGGAGCTGTTTGGAGCCTGTGAGGAGGAGGAGGAGGATGATGATGATGATGATGATGATGATGATGATGGTGATATCTCATTACAGCTGTGCCGACTCGGTGCATTATTTATTAATCAGAGCTAACTTGGGCTTTAAAGGAGCAGTATTTTTTCATCCAAACATATAATAGACACAAATTTTCCCTTTAACCCCACATGTTCTCAGTCAACCAAGACATGCTTAATAATTTAGTTTACTGCTGGCGCTATGAGGCTAAGGTAGCTAAAAGGTCATGGATTTATATACAGCCTCCAGTTTAGCCTTATGATGACTTGATGTTTAAATCATCACACACTGGCCTTGAAGTATTGATGCTTTTTATTTTTAATAACTTTGCCCAAACTGTGCTTTTGTATACGTGCAAAACGTAACTCCTGTGTGTTCTCCACACAGATGCAGGACAACAAGATGTTCCTGTCCATGATCAACAATGTCCTGAACACGGACGGCTTCTACTTCTGCACCAACTACGACCTGACACACACACAGCAGCGCCTTGCCAACACCAGCCCCGAATTCCAGGAGATGAGCCTGCTGGAGAGAGTGAGACACACACACACACACGCACACACACACACATGCAGACAGTGACAGAAGGACACACAAATGACAGCAGTTTCCACTCTTTAATGCAGTCATAATAATGCAGTGTAATATCAAGATTTACAGTATTGATCTCATTATAGATAATATAATAATAATTATGTAGAGATGAACGGTTCTTTGCAGAGTCCCTGAGTCATCTTGTCATTACTATAACTCTGACATGACCTGAAAACACTCCATCATTGTGCACAGTGAGAATGAGGATTAGCTTCTCATTAGTCTCTCATTCATATTGTAAGAGTGTCACAGGAGAACTGGTGTTGAAACACACACACACACATAAACATACATACTCACTCTGACCCAGGTTGATGTATCTTAAGCATCTTAATGACAGATCATTCATCTGGACTCATTTTTCTCCTCTGATAAACCTGTATAAAAAGCATAGAAAGGGAAAAGCTGAAAAATTAACATTAGCAATATTTTTCTGACAGGAAGTGGACTTTCTGGAAGTCCTTATAAGGTGATGGAATTAATGGAGAGGTGAAAGGCAGATAATAAAAAGGATGTTTCAGTTTTTTCAAGATTTTTCAAGATCAATCTGAACAATATAAACATTACAAGAAAGTGTTATTGAGGTGTAAAATATAAGAGCCCATAATAATAATAGTACTAAGAAGAAAAACCTGAACAATTCCAATAAGGTTACGAGCACTTGGTGCTTGGACCCCTAATTTATGTTCCAGTATGCAAATGGTGGTCATGTAAAAGTTTTGTTCAAAACGCGTAGTCTCTGATGTGGTGAAGTTTTCTAAGAGGAGATGTTTATGATATGATAAGCTGCATTTTTTTTGTCTTACTAACTTTTTAAAAAAGAGAGAGAAAAAAGAGAGGCTGTTGAGGGAACGACACATCATTAAACGTAACTATAAACAGACAAAACATTTGGGTTTTTCTTTAATAAATAAAGAATGGTTAGTGTTGGCAAACTGTTGTGGTATAAGAGGAACAAAACAGGTTAGGATGTGCAGTAATAATAATGTGGCTTCACATTGAGTTACCTCATACCACCCCATCGTTAAGTGTTTTCCTATAACAGCATGCTTTCCAGAGAGGAAGAATCCCCAGTTATCCACCGAACCCTTAAAGAACACTTTAAAAAAAACTTTTTTTCTCTAAGATCACAGTGCTAAAATTCTTTCTAAGTTATTCTTAGATTAAAAACAAGTCTTCAAATTTGAATTAGGATGCATTTAGGATAAAACAGGATTTGGAGCTAGTTTTAAGATACAACCCCTTGATTACCAGGGAAGCGGCATAGATTTCCATATTCCATATTCATACAATCTGGATTTCTTAATGAGGCTTAAAAAAAAAAATATATATATATAAAAGAAATCTGTTTTATCTATTAATTAATTACATTTTTATTGTGGAATAGCAGTGTCAATGGATTTATTATTAAAATATAGAAAGAAATCATCTGCAGAAACAGAGGTAGAAAAAGAAAAGATGTAGGAAGAATAACAAAACTGCTCTAGCCTTCCTCATCATATTTACATGACTAATAATATTTGGTTGCTGCATGTGCTCAGGTGCAGCCTGCACTGTGGTTATCAGACGGAAGTCTGTAGGCATGCTGCACTGAAACCTCAAACAGTTCACTTAACACTATCTGATTATCTTCATTTATTTAACCAACCCTCCCACCTCGCTGACTTTTCTTTTTTCTCTTTTTTCTCTTTCCATCTTTGTTTCCACTGCAAAAATCAGTCTTAGCAATATTGACAATATTGACAATATTTTGAATTCAGGCACATTGTTCTAATATTTCTCATTATTAGAATGTTATAAAGTAGAATAAGATGATTTAAATGTATTTCTAGACATACTTACTAATTGCAAGCTTAAAATTGTCTTGATCTATCCACAGATAATTTAGCTTATTTAAAAACAATAATCTTAGTTATATTTCTAAGCTTCAGCGTCTCCGGTTAGATCCTGAGCTCGGGTTACTGTGTGTGCAGAGTTTCACCTGTGCTTCCCGTTTTCACATGGGCTTCCCACTCAGCTAGAGTAGCGTCAGATCAGAAGTACATACTGACTCAGATGAAGATGGTGGAAAAACCATGCAGATGCTGCATTAAGCTATAAAGGAGCTTCCATGCTGCACACTCTCAGTTTCAGAATCAACGACTTCAGCTCGTCTGCACAAGCTGATTTTAAGAATTAATACAGTGAATAGTGTCATATGACACAGTTTTATTATTTTGCACATTTATTGCACTGAATTATTTACTTCCGCCATTAACAGTGTAGCCTAAAAACACATCGAAGCTGGAAATATAGTTTGTATACTGTGTGTAACTGTTAACTGAAGTGCAGTTTGCTAAAAATAGCGATGTCCTGGGTCCCGTAACGCTGCAGCTGAAAAGTTCTCCTATTGTCGAGAGATCCTGAGCTCAAACCCCGACAATACCACAGCCAGCCATGGCTGAGGGTCCTAGAGAGCAAAACTGGCTGTGCTATCTGCGTGGGAGAGATGGCTACTCTTTCCCCTGTCAATCACAGGGACACTAGCCAATCGTCAGCATCTGTGAGCTCACGTATGAGGAAGAGGGTCGATAGCGCTTTCCTTCGTGTGTGTTACACTGCCTTTGACACAGCATGAACAGCAGATATCTAAAAAAAAAAAAAAAAGCAGTTGCCTGGCTTCATGTGTCTCAGAGGAAGCACATGCTAGCCTTCACCCTCCCAGACTGGTAGCTTTTGTATGATAAGGGAGAGCTGACTGGTGGGTGGAAGTTGGCAGGTGACCAAATTGGGGAGAGAATGGAGAAAATTTGCTTGGTGAAGATGGCTAGTTAACTACTTTTTGGAATGATCACTATCACCACCTCACACTCAGTGTTCCCAGGATAGGCTTCGGAATGGATGAATGAATAATCTTAAAATTAAAAAAATGTCTAGAAATTGGCTGAATAATATTACCTTAGTTGTATAATAAAAACATAATGAGAAATATTAGATAAATGGAACGATATTCAAGATACTTTCACTTCATTCGCATGTGTTTTTATTCTTTTTTGGTTGTTAAGACTATATCACTACTCTTACTCTGTAACTCTTTTCCCTTTTACACATTGTATACCTGTAACAGAACCATAAGTGTGTGTGGTTATCTGGTGATGTATTGTCTAATAGAACTGTAGGTGTGTGAGTTATCAGGTGATGTATTGTCTAATTGAACTGTAGGTGTGTGTGGTTATCTGGTGGTTAACATTATTACACTAGACCCCACACCTTTTAACACTTCTGTACCACCATCTCACAATCTCTCACTTTTCCTCCCTATCTTCCACTATCTAGTTCTTTTTACCTCTTTCACTTTTTCTCTGTCATTTGCTACCCTTTTCGTTTGCTACACTGAGATTACTCTTACCCTCCCAGACTCCCTCAAAGTGTTAGACTGGTTAGGTCAGAGTGGCACGCTGCACTTCCAGGCTGATCCGTATCTCTCTGAAGTGAGTCATGTTGTTCTTACAGCTGTTCTTACACAATGCCCCGGAAATGTCTTCACTCTTCTGTTTGTGCTTTTCGCAGGCTGATCAGAGGTTTGTGTGGAATGGAAACCTGTTGAGGGACTTCACTGCACAGCCTGAGGTACTGGTTCACAACTCACAAATTGCCCAACTTTTACTGGATAATTAGGCATGTGCCAATATGAAGGATGGGTGATATGGATAGGTGAAATATCATGCAGGCTCATTGCACAGGTTTGGAAATTCTAGCTAAGTATGGAAATCAAAAAAAAAAAACGTTCAGAAAAGGTATGTATAATCAGTTGTGAAATCAAGAGTCAAGAAACTAATGTTTTAAATTTGTTGTCTTTAAGCATTTTGGAATTTTCTGCACTAACGCAGACACTCTAATACATTTAAATATTTCCCTTTTCATGATATGTCTGTAACGCTTGTCAACAATCTGAAAACTGAAACCTGAGGATTATTGGCATGAGGCTGGTGAATGTGTGAGGTCTCCTTTCATATGTAACCGATTAAGGGAGACTCAATATGAGATATAATCCAGACTACACAGAACCGCGGTCATAATGAACAAAATCAATCCCACTATATCACCTTTATGTGTGAATGCTGTACAGACTTAGGGACCTACTTTCATTACTTTTGGGAGTGCAGGTGCATAACCAGATTTTGGAATTTTATTGCTCAGGAAATTAGTGGCATCATGAAGGTGAAAGTGGAAAAGGATCCAGGCCCTTTTCTGTTGGGTTTCCCATCAAAAACACAAATACAAACACTGAATTTAACCTCATTAGGTTTCAAACTACTGCTTCTAGTCAGGAAATGCATTCTTCACAAGTGGATGAAGGATACTGCCCCTTCTGTAACTCAGTGGTACAAGGAGGTTTTTGCTCTGCTCCCTCATGAGAGATCGGCTCCTGTGCTCAAAGGCAATGATCAATCAGTTCTGGCAATATGGAGTCCATTCACAGATCATAGATCATGGAGGATGGTCTTTGTTACACGTGTGTATATAGTTGTTTTTCTTATTGTCTGTTTTTCTCTAGGTATCTATGCTGATATTGTTTTGTGAAAACTGATAAATCATCAATTTAAAAAAAACTAAATTGAAATAAAAAAGTTTAGTTATACTATTATTTGATGTCTACAAAAACAAATAATTAACCACGGAAAAAGAAGAAAAATAAAACATTTCATTAAAAATGTGTGGTAACACTCAGTTACTATGAGTAAAAGTTAATCTATTAACTTTTGATTCCTGCGATATTTTAGAAAAGTGTATTGTGACTGTATCTTAATTGACATTATCAATCGCCTGATGTTATTAAACATTTTGCTTCTGTTTTTGTATAGTTTTAAAAAACTACTACATGTTTACTGTTAGTAGATTAGTAGCATCGCATTTAGCTAGCTTTAATTTCCTTTATGCTGTTGCGCTTTTGAATTCTTGAACGAGAAACTCGTGAGGGAATGACTGTTTATAGCTGCTATAATGTAAGTGACAACAGGAACTGACTTGTCTCATGGACATTCCACAACACTGAATGTAACTATAAATGGATAAAAAGTAGTCGTGGAAGTGTCAGACTGCATCACATCACACCATCACTGATTATTTTTGTGTAACAGCACATTTTGCTCAATGCTTAACAGAGCTTTAGTTCTGTCCTCCATGTTTTTCAAGCTGAGAAAAATTGCTGCCTTTTAATTAAAGACAACTGTTCTTATACCACGTTCCAGATAGGACAGAATTCATGTGAACGCTTCCCAAAAATGCAGTTTATCTAGGCAGCCTTCTCTCAAACGTGACAATTTTTTACAACCCACGACACTATCGGCCCATGCCTACATGTAATACATGAGATTATCAACTTTGTAATCCTCGATGACTTCAGATCTGTGTTGATTTTTGTGCATTCTGCTTTTTAGCTCCACAAATTCACCTTTCCCGTCATCCATGGCTGTATCCTTCGGTGGCAAAACTGGCACTGTCATTGAGACTACTGTGTATGTGATTGTACTGTGTGTATGTCGTGTCTAGCCTTAACTCTGCTCACCAGTTATTGTGATGAAGCCATGCTGCATTAATGGCAAGGTATTTGAATGGATGCTCATCTCCAGGAGGAGCTGCTTCCGAGCCGGTGTGCGCTACTATGTCCGAGGTAGGCAGCGTCTCGACACACAGCAGTACGCGCACGGTATTGCGTATAGCCTGACATTTCTTCACTGTGTACCCTTTTGTTTCAGGGATCGACTCAGAAGGACACGCTGCTAACTTTGTTGAAACGGAACAGATAGTGCAGTATAATAACAGCAGAGCCTCCTTTGTGCAGGTCAGTAAAAGCCAGTATGAATCAGCATTTATTAGCAAGCCATTAAAAGAGCAACATTAGTAGGGTTTTAGCTGTGAAATGATTCAGGAGCTGTTATTCAAAGCGACTGATGAGTAACACAAGACACAATCCAAGCAGATGAGGTCAAACATGGTTTAAAAGGGATTTTAGAAAAGGTTATTACAATATAAAGGACGACACTAGAGATGCAGCCTTGTCTCTGAAAGAATTGTTCTAATCACTGAACCTATAATGAGCTGCCTGAGGAAACAACCTAAATCTCTAATGAGTTCATTTGTGCTACCAGAAACCTTAATGATTTTTGATGGCACTTCTTGAACCCCTCTAATCATTCACATGGATTTGTTGTTACGGCAAAATGTTTAACGTTAAATCACGGTGCTGTTGAATTCTCGATTCTGATTGGTCAGAAGTTGACAGTGTACACAGGGAATTGCATGGCGAATGCTCCAAATAAACGGATTTAAAAAACACAATTCTTGACAGAGAGAGAGAGAGAGAGAGAGAGAGAGAGAATACATTATTGATCCCTGAGGGAAATTGTTTTGTTACAGCAATATAATGAACAACAGAAATTACAAGGACACAGACTATGCACAGAAAACCCATACTTAGTAAACTACTTAAGTAACAATAAAGTAACATGCTAAGTAATAATAATAAAAAAATAATAAAAATAAATAATAATAAATACAGTGCGGCAGATTGTGGGGGTAAAAAATATTTTCTATGAACGGATCAAATGTGCTGTGTGCTTTTGTGCGTAAATCCTCTACTTGACATCGCTTTCTCTCTCTCCTCTAACAGACTCGAGGCTCCATGCCTTTCTTCTGGTCCCAGAGACCCAACCTGAAGTACAAGCCCAAGCCTCAGATCAGCAGCACCACCAATCACGTGAGGCCTCTTCTGATTTCTTTTTTTTTTTTTTATGTTATTGTCATTTCTACACACTAAGTACGTATTTTACGTGACTCACGTGGCACATGGGCTGTAAGTGAGAGAGGAGAACTTCTCACATGCTTCTCCTTCCATGTTCCAGTGTGTGGTAGCTCAGGGTTTCCCAATCCTCTCTGTCATTCGAAAAAAAAAAAAAAAAAAAACCTTCAGGCTGAAATAAATGCTTAACAAGGAGGGAAGTAATAAAAAAAACTTTTTTACGTCAGATCAGAGGTCTGTACAGACCTGTATGCATTTTAATGTGTTTTAATTTCCTATATTACAATATGCTTAGTCAGATTTTTCAAACAATTTTTCTGAATTAAAATTGGAAAAAATTTTGTGGGCCAAATAAGATTCATTAATGAACTTGACTCATTAACAGTCACTCCATTAACACTGACTAAATTAAAAACTAAATTAAACACAGGCACAGGAAGTTAAAAAAAATGAACAGTGTGAGTCTATAAAGCTGAATATGTGAAGATGAAGATGTATAATTATGTAAACTATGTTCAGTGGTCCAGTGTCAGTAATATACAGATTTAGCATTATAGGCAGGTTTTCATCATTGCTATATTATAACCTTACGCACTTGTTGGCTGTTCTACTGACATTTATCAGTAAAACCAAAAACTACTCCTTAAAATCCATCTGCATCACTCATCTAATCAGATCTGGAGCCGTATTTTTCTGAGGTTCTGAGGGTTTTTTCCTGAGCTAACATTACTCATTTCAGCACTGATCATTTCATTACCTCATGTTGTCACCATCAGCACTTTAGCTACAAAATGTTTATTTATACTTTAGTTTACCAAAGTGCTAGTTTGTGGATTAAGCTTTTTACTGGAGAGAGTAGTCCTAAGATGCGTCCTACTAAGAATTACTTCATATTCACGAGTGGAGGGGATTAGTACTGAGTACTGCGATGAAAAGAAACACCTTCGTAATGATTTATTATTATATTCCACTTTATTCCACAGCGTCAAAAGGTGTTGATGAATTTTCTATAATAGCACGGCCTGAAGTTCTGCGTGTAACGTAAATGACAGGTTTCTATTAATGTGCACGCTATAATATATGCTCTATAATATAACGCTATATTACATTAATTACATTACATTAATACAGGGACTTGTACGTCAGACTTTTCACATCTAAGCCTAATAAGAAACAGATTAAGAATACGTATTGTAATGTTATGGAGAAAAATGTTCATATAGTGAGGGTTTTTTTTGTTGTTGCGAGATGTTTATTTAACATGAAAGGAGTCTTCAGTGTCAGCACTTTGTAACAGTCAGTACACAGAAAAGAGGAAAATTCACTTTCTGGTTTCTCAGTAACATGACAGGCTGTGGGGTTTTTTTTTTTCTTATTAACTACAAGAGAGAGAGAAAAGCAGAGGGAACAACTCTTTATCGCTGCTATAACATAACTGATAACAGGAAGAAGCTTGTTTCATGGACATTCCACATTAACATTAAACATAACTATAAACAGATAAAACATTCTTTAATTAATAGAAATTGCTTTAATTGGCAAATTGCTGTGGTGTAGGAGGAATAACACACTTCTGGATGGAAAATAATCACCTTAGGTGTGGTAATAGTAATTCTGCATCATCACACCCACCCCATTGTTTAGAATTCTCCTATAAACGAACTATCCATTTCTCATATCCAAATGATAAATAAATTGCAATCAGATATCACAAACACTTCATGGACTTCATGCATTTCAAAAGGCTGTGACACAAAAGACTGATCCATTTGTCTATTTTGTTGCACTGTGGGACGAGGCACTAAGGAAAAACATTTCACTACATTAATACATCACATGTACCTAATGTGTGTGACAAATAAAGAACCTTGAACCTCGAACCTATTTTTGAACAGAAAAATGCTTAGTATCTGTAGTGCAGATCCACAGCACCATCTGCTGGAATGAAACTTACACATGCTGCATTAATCACGTCTTATCTATTATCTTGTCTCAGCTAGGAAAGACTTTTTAACAAATATGTTAATCTTCCATAGCTCGATGGATTCCAGAGGCATTTTGACTCCCAGATCCTCATTTACGGGAAGCAAGTGATTCTGAATTTGGTAAATAATTGAAATATTTTTTTTAAACATATCCCAGATGGCTGTGCATTGTGTTTGTTTAAGGTTTAATACATCAGGGTTTTTTTTATTCTGTAGGTCAATCAGAAGGGTTCAGAGTTGCCGCTCGAGCAGGCGTTCGCCAAATTGGCGAGCAACATGGATAATGGGATCATCAGGTAAGGACGCAGCTCTCTCTCCGTTTTCACTTTGCGGTTCTGGAGTGTGGTTTTGAATCTATAATAACTCGGTTACTGTTTGAGTGCTCTGGATTGATTAACTTTCCTCACTCCAGGTACATAGCCTTCGATTTCCATAAGGAGTGCAGTAAGATGAGATGGCATCGCCTGCAGATCTTGGTGGACGCTGTGGCTGAGATGCAGGATGAATTTGGGTAGGTCGCGTCTCTGTTTTCTTCACCTCATGACATCATGCCAGTATTTTAAATCTGTGCATTAAAGCAGTGTTGTAGCTCGTTTAACGGACACTACGGCTCTGCAGGTACTTCATGCTGAACTCGGATGGGAAGGTGGTGGCTGAGCAGAGTGGAACGTTCCGCAGTAACTGCATGGACTGCCTGGATCGTACCAATGTGATTCAGAGCCTTTTGGCCAGGCGTTCCCTGCAGAGCCAGCTTCAGGTGAGAGAAGTGGCTCAGTGATCACAGTCTGGGTTATGAATAAGTTACAAATGCATTAAGTAAGGATTAAAACACGTCTGGATGTACTGTTATAGGAAAATATCTATTCCACCAACCTGATGATCATTTTCTTATAACAGTACATGCCAGTGTGTTTTATTCCTCTTATACCACAGCTTTATATTTATTAAAGAGCAACATATAATGTTTATCCGTTTATAGTTACATCTAATGTTGTACAACATCCACGAAACAAATTAGTTTCGTTATTATTAAGGTTATAGCACCTATAAGCAGTTGTTGTCTCATTTTCACTTGAAATTAATAAGACAGAAAATGCAGCTTGTCAGCTAAGAAACTGGAATACATAAACCCCTCTGTCCTGAAGACATTCCCGTGTCGGAAAAAAATGACACTGCAAACTCCTTTAAAAAGTGTTAGTGTTCCTGAGTGTACCGAAACTTAACCATATCAATGCGTATACTTTTTTTATTTGTTAAATAATGGAACATTTTAAAAATCAGTTTATTATTAGGATTAGATTATGTGGAGTGTGCATTATACAAGTCCCTGTGAATGAGCTTTGAATGCTGATCAATAGGATTCAGAAATTCGACAGTGCTGTGGTATTAATTAGTTAATAATACAAATACAATGATTGTTTTTAGTCACTGAAAATGGTAATGCATAATGAAATATTTTAAGTTGATGCTAAGGGATGTTAGTTTACACATTGTTAAGAGTGTATAGACATTACCATTTGAATGAAACAAATTGGGCATGACCAGGATATTCATATATATTTCAGTGTAATATGCGAATGTTTTTAAGCAATGCGAACTTGAATAATAAAATGAGTATATTAGATGCTTGCTGGTAGTAGATCCTGATGAATTTATTTTGTTTTAGAGGATGGGAGTCCTTCATGCTGGCCAGAAGATTGAAGAGCAAGCTGATTTTGAGAAGATCTACAAGAACGGTGTTTATATGTTTCTTCCTTTTCATAACCTAATGACGCTGTACATAAATCAGTGACATTCTTCATAATAATAATCTGCTGTCTTTTTAAAACCCTCTACTGTTCTGTGTAACGCTTCATTATGGTTCTGTGTTGGACAGACCCGTCTTGTACCTGACTTTAGTTAATCAGAGTTGTTGCTCTCTCTTTTAGCCTGGGCTGACAACGCTAACGCATGTGCTAAACAGTACGCAGGCACTGGAGCGCTAAAGACTGACTTCACCAGGTATGTATATTTGCTCTGTAAGGAATAAACCAATTGGGGTTGTGCTGTTATTTAGGCAAATAGTCAATGACAAGGTGATTTGATGCGGGCCGACATGAAGTGGAGTTACTGTTGCCACCCCGATGTTGATTATTTTCTAACAACCGCAAATCCTGAAGTGTTTTATTCCTCTTATACCACAACGATTACAAGTTTTTATTTATTAAAGATCAACATGTCATAGAATGTGCAATGTCCTCCATTTTGTAGTCTTTCCTGTGTTGGAAGACTTAGTTACAGCTTTACGTCTGACTGTTACAAAGTGCTGAAACTGGAGATTCTTTCCAAAAAATGCTAAATAAACAGCTAATAATTATGTCTTCTTTGTAATTCTTATTAAGTAATAATAAAATGTCTTTCAAATCTGTTTACTATTAGACTTGAATTATGTAGATCGTTTGCTAAACAAGTCCCTGTAAACTCCCTGTTAACATAATCAATTCTTTATTATACCAGTAATAACAATTTAATCAACACCTTCTGACCAATCAGATTAGAGAATTCAACAGCGCCGCAGTATTAGTTAAAAATAATGTACAGTGCTTCTCTTTATTAACTTTGCCTCTGTCTTGGCTCAGGACTGGGAAAAGGACTCACTGGGGTTTGCTAATGGATGGCTGGAATTCTATGATTCGTTATTACAAAAACAACTTCTCGGACGGCTTCAGACAAGTAAGTGTGACTGATTTGTCTTTCAGTGCTGTGTTACTATTAATGAGGATGAGGAATCAGCTGACTGCATAATGCTAATTCTGTGATTGTGTTTGGACTCCATGTTAGGACTCCATTGACCTCTTCCTTGGCAACTATACAGTGGATGAATCAGAGAGCCTGACACCACTTCAAGTGCAGAAAGACTGGAAATTCCTCACGGTCATTATTTTTTTCCATGTTTTAAATTCAGATTATGGAAATAAAGAACTAGAAAGTTTTAGGTCCCTGGAGGACTAGTGGTTAGGCCACAGCGCTCTCACCTCTGTGGCTCGGGGTCGATTCGCGGCCAGGGAACCTCAGCCTCAGACCTCAGACCTCAGCCACTGGGGTTGCAGTGCAACAGTGCGCTCTCAGTGCCGGTCACAAGCCCGGATAAAATTGGGGTGGGTTGCGTCAGGAAGGGCATCTGGTGTAAAAACTGTGCCAAATCAAATACACGGGCCAATGATCCGCTGTGGTGACCCCTAACGGGAGCAGCCGAAAGAGGAGGAACAACAATAAAGAACTAGAAAGTTTTGTGTTTCTACACAAACTGCTGGAGCAGTTGTTTAGTTGACCCAAGTGTTCTGTAATTGTGTTTTAAATCATAGGCTCAGGTCAGACTGTGCTGTGGTTTAAAGTGCATTAAAGATGTGAGTACGACTGAGGGCTTGTTTTTCTTGCTCCTTTAGTTACCCATGATCATGCTGGTGGCCTTCTCCATGTGCATCCTGTGCCTGCTTATGGCTGGTAAGAAAAACTAGTGCTTAAAACTCTAATTTACTTCAATTAAAGCAACTGAGGATGCTTGAGGATCAGCGATTTGAAGTAAATTGTCTGTAAAAGGGAAGATTGTCTGATGTTAACACCTCTCATCGCTCTCAGGTGACACGATGACAGAGACGCTAGCCTACGTGGTGTTCTGGGGCACCGCCAGCGCTCTCACAGCTGCTGTCATCCTCTTTAATGGGAAGGAATTTGTCGATGCACCGAAGCTGGTCCAGAAAGAGAAGATGGACTGAATGTAGACATGCACTCTTTTTCTTTCTCTCGTTCTTCTTCCTCTTCATCTTTCTGGAGTCTGTACTAATCTGCTCTTGTCCTGTATGTGCAATCTGTCTCTTGTATTACAGGAAGTAACCTCATGAACCATTTGGGATAGGGTCCAGTGATATTTACACTTGACGCTTCAGCTGCAGTGGCATTAAAAGTCCAAAAATCTGAGTCCACTGACGTCAATTAGGAAAAATGAATAGCAATTTGTCAAAAAATATTTCTTCAGATTTTGACTTTGAATCAATAATTGGGTATGGAGTCTCTGTGTTACTATTTAAAACTATTTAAATCAAATATGTCCACCAAATTCCTATGAATAGAATTAATTGGATTCATGCTTTCTTGCTCAGATACATCATGCTCTATATCTGAAAATATAAAAATGTACATTAACCCTATGATGGTGGACTAATGGGACAGCCTGTGTATTGACAAATGATTCAAAATGCATCAACAAAGTCTGTATTATTTTGATATCAATACAGTTCTGTAAGACAGCAGTGGACTCAGATAATTTACACAGCACAAGCTCTTCAGTGCACCATTAGTTATATTTCACAGATTTATCGAGCAATATTATTGTTACCAAAGTTCTTTTGGTTGGCGTTCTGCTTGCCTAGATGTGTAATGTTGCCACCATCAATTCCAGCTTGAAGCACTGTGCAATCAAGGATTGTTTTATACATACACTCTCAGAAACAAAAGTACCAAACTGTACGTTTCCTTGCCCTTGGAGTGATACTGTCCAGGGCACACTCAATAGCCACTTTATTAAGAACATCTGTAACCCCTGCTCATTCCTGCAGTTATTCCATCAGCCCAATCCTGTGGCAGGTGAAGACTGGGAAAAAAAGACCTGGTGAAGTTTTTTCCAAACTTCACCTGTCCCTTTTTGCCTTTTTGATTCCTGCTCTTGGCTGACAGGAGTGGCCGCTGTGGTCTTCCGCTGTTGTAGCACTCAAGGTTCGGCGTGTTTGAGATGCTTTTCTGCTCACCACAGTTGTTAAGAGTGATTCTGAGTTAATATAGACTTCCTGTCAGCTCGAACCAGTCTGGCCATTCTCCTCTGTCCTCTCTCATCAACAAATGTTTCTGCCTGCAGAGCCACTCTAGAGACGGCTGTGTGCAGCACATTGTACACTTTAGTACCCTTTTTTCTGAGAGTGTACAACTGGGCAAATTTCTATCTAATGATGTATAGTACTTCATAATACTCATCGTTTACACATCTTTCCTGTTTTACCTCTTCCCTTTTTCTCTACTCACGTCATTAACCTCTTGTTCAATGCTATGGTTATAGTTTTGCCTTTTCCTGCATGGCATAAGCTATGAGGCTCTGCTTATAAAAAAAAAAGGCAGAGCTTTTATGCAAACCTTAGTTTAGTTTAGTTGAGTTGGTTAGTTTTCTGAGCACTTTACTGATGATTTCCGTTCATGGAACACAACGCTAAGATTTATGATGCATGAGCACATTCCCTACTAACGGCTGCGGTGTTATTCTTCAATTTAGCGGTCGAGTGCCGAGGGTGACGGTGAAATTTTATTATGTTACAGGATTCCAGTTCTTTTGTGCTTTATTACGCTTCCTATTTAATGATGTGGGAAAATATTCTGTCTTGTCTTGAATCATTTTTTTTCCTTAAGGGCACTGGAAATGAATGTATTTCTGTTAAGTCTAGCTTGTTTAGGATTATCAAATTTGACTTGGCATAATTAATGAAAGAATTTCAGACTCACTGATTGGTTACATTGCAAAGCACACACACAGATATACTTCAGTTTTAAATTCAGTAAATGCATTTGAACACATCACTCATATTCTCTGCTAGCTGACGGTTACACGTTTGAGCACAAAATCATGAGAAATCCTGGTTGGTTGTTTGATCTGTAATTTGTAAATTGTACATTAGTATAATAAATGCATCACTTATAAATAGGACATTGTAATTATGTACTGTACTGTATGGTTTACAATGATAGAATTAGCACTGAATTACATAGAATGGATCACACACTGTTATAACTGACTCTGTAGTTTTATCCTGGACTTCTGACCTGCAGCTAGAATACAACATTCCCACTGTAATGATTCTGAATGTAGTATAATATGGTCATTGTATTTTTGGACTTGCTGTTCTGAAAATGTACTCTTGATTCATTCCAAGAGGTCACGTATGCCTCACTTATCACCTTTGTAATAAAAGATCTGATTACTGTGTGTGCAACCTGGAGTGCAGAGATGGTCAATGTCATGATACTCAAATACAGTTTATCATATTACCAGGTCTTCAGAATGAACTGCTGGCTTAAACATGTGTGCAGAGTCATGCATGGTCTTTTAAACCAGGAGTGTTTTGTCATAAAATATATACTGCATATGTATACACTCACCAACCACTTTATTAGGAACACCTGTACACCTGCTCATTCATATAGTTATCCAATCAGCCAATCAGTGGGCCTGTGCCCACTGTAGCCTCAGATTCCTGTTCTTCCTGACAGGAGTGGAACCCGACGTGGTCTTCAGTTGTTGTAGCCCATCTACCTCACGGTTTGACATCATTCTGAGATGCTTTTCTGCTCACCACGGTTGTAAAGAGTAGGTATCCGAGTTACCGTAGCCATCCTGTCAGCTCAAACCAGTTTGGCCATTCTCTTCTGACCTCTCTCATCAACAGTGGGTTTCCACCCTCAAAACTGCTGCTCACTGGATGGTTTTTGTTTTTTGTTTTTTTTTTAAACCATTCTGTGTAAACTCTAGAGACCATTGTGTGTGAAAATCCTAGGGAATCAGCAGTTTCTGACACGCGCAACCCAGCTCATCTGGCACCAACAAACATTCCACAGTCAAATTCACTGAGATCACATTTTTCCTCATTCTGCTATTTGATGTAAACATTTACTGAAGTTCTTGACCTGTATCTGCATGATTTTATGTATTGTGCTCCTGCCACCTGATTGGCTGACTGGATAACTACATGAATAAACCGATGTGTAGCTGTTCCTAATAAGGTGGCTAGTGAGTGCATGATTTATGTATGGAATAAAACACTTGGGGGCATGCTCTTGTAGGAAAATAATGAACAAAGGGGTGGTGTGATCCTTTATCACCCAGAAGTTTCCAATGTTTATTTTCCAATAATGTCTTTTCCAGCATGTCTTGAAGTGTTTTATTCCTCTTACACCACAGCAATTGTGGTTTCATTCATTAGTTATTAACAAACACTATGGTATAAACAGCTATAATTACTTTGTACTTAAACTCACTAAGAAACTGTGCCAGATTTCCCCTAAACTGCAATGCAATCTGTTAACACATTTACGACTTACATACAGACCACTGTTACACTGAAATATAGACACAACTGCTACACAATAAGTCCATCTGTAATCAGTTACCACTGACATGAATTAAAACACATAAACATTAATATTTTCTGACACAGAATCAATTTTTCTCAAAATGAATTGCTATTTCAGTTTTTTCTTTACAGTTTTTTCTCGTCTGTCACTGACCTGCATACAGAAACAGCCATGAAAAAGCCTGTGAAAGCAAACAGGCCCACTGTGGAATGGATTAGTCTTCTCCCGACCAAAGCCAATATATCAGACAGAAAGACAAATTCTGATGAGGCAAATTCCATGTAAACATCAAGTACCAATTTTGAGCCTCATTAAGCAAATGTGCATTTAATCAAACCTGACTAAACTCTGAGCAGGACAATTTTCCAGACAATTTCCAGATTTATCACCATAGTCACATTGAATAGTCAAATGAAAATTGAGCAGTTTGTTCCAGAGACCAGATATGAATGCCGATTATGGATTTGTTGCTGCCTATGTTTGTGGATGCAGTTTATCATCATCTCTTATGGAAAAAATATGAAATATGAAAATATGTGAATTCCACATGTGAATTCATCTAAGCACATGTGGGAAATAAGTTAAAATAATAGACCATTTGAAAAAAATCACATGTGAAAACAAAAGCACATGACCTACATATAAAAGAAAGTAAAATCACAGGTGAAAAAAAAAAAAAAATCCTGAAAATAAAATGTGAAAATTTAAAAAGTGCAAATAAAAACACCTATGAAAAAATAATTTGTGAAAATAAAACCACATCTAAAAAATTAACTACAAATAAAAAATTTTGTTATCTAAAGCTATCTAAAAAAATGTTATCAGGAGAAAAATTTTCAAAAATAACGTGAAAATGCTGAGGGTGACTTAAAAATTTTAAACATGAAAATAAAACCATGTGAAAATTAAAATGTGGAAAAAATATGAAAAATCAATATGTGAAAATAAAACCATGTTAAATAAATCCATATGTGTAAAATTCAAATGTGAATTGTGTGCTTCTTCACACGTGAAGTTCACGAGACTTTTCTTTAACCACTAACAGTAACATAGTATCATCATACATGTGTGGAGGAATTAAACATTGACACGCTTTATATCTTGTGGAGAGAAGCGATTTGAGTGTTGGATGGCTTTGACTCACGTTGATCTGAACCACCTGCTGGAGGGAAGGAGCTCAAGCATGTGGTGACCAGGGCGTGAGCAGTGAACGATGATTTTTCCCAATCACTTCCTGGATCTGGAGGTGAACTTGTTCTGTGACCAGGCTTCCCGATGTGAGTTTCCTCACCCTGACCTGCTGCTTCCTACCAGTCAGATCTGTAATTACTGAACACCAAGCTCAGGTTGACAAATAGGATCCTAGCACGTTGTCATTAGACTTACTGGCCTGATGGGACAATTGCATGAAGTCCATCAATGTGTCTGTAATGAATGTTTTATTAGAAGGTATTAAGTTTTTATGCAAAATCTCACACATTAATTTGTACCTTCTGCTACACTGATCCATTTCCTTTTAAAAATGCCAAACAGCAGTATAGTCATTGCATATATATCTAGGCCCTGTGATCTTAAACCTCAAAATGCTTCCCTAGAATGCAGATGAAAGCTGAGAATTTGCCACCTGGGATTAATTGTTGAATCTGTCTTGCGTTCTGCAAGAACATTGTGTGCTAGTATTAAAGCCCTTTGCTACCCTGAGTCCTCTGGGTAATAGTTTCCTCTTTTATGCCTGTGTGGGTTGTGTGGCCTTGTTATACATTACACCAAGCCTTTGGAACACAAAGTATTTCCTGTTTCAACACTGAGCTGTGGATTGCAGGAGAAGTGTGATTGCACTCTGTTAGTGAGTGAGTCAGGGTGATGGATAGTTTGGGGTGTATGTACATGTGGATCTGATGCAGAGTGATGGAATAGAAAAGACGTTACTTTTAGATGAAGTGAACAACACATGCACCTGCTCGTTCATGCAATTATCCACTCAGCCGATCATGTACAGTAGCAGCAGCGCAGTGCATACAGTCATGTAGATACAGGTCAAGAGCTTCAGTTAATGTTCACATCAAACATCACAATGGGGAAGAAATGAGATGTCAGTGACTTTGACTGTGGAATGTTTCTTGGTGCCAGATGGGTTGGTTTGAATAGCTCAGAAACTGAGTTTACACAGAATGGTGCAAAAAAAAAAAAAAAAAAAAACATCCAGCGAGTGCCAGCTCTGGATGCAGAAGCAGATTGTTGATGAGAGAGGTCTGTGGAGAATGGCCTGATTCGTTCAAGCTGACAGGAAGGCTATGGTAACTCAAATAACCACTCTTTACAACCGTGGTGAGTAGAAAAGCATCTCAGAGTGCATAACACTGCGAACTTTGAGGCGGATGAGCTACAAGAGCAGAAGCCCACACTGGGTTCCACTCCTGTCATTCAAGAACAGGAATGTGAGGGTACAGTAGGCACAGACTCACCCAAACTGGACAGTTGAAAATTGGGAAAATATCGCCTGGTCTTTTTCCAAAAAAGTGGATGGTAAGTGTATGTCACAAATCTAATCTAAAATAGCCCATAATATTGTAGTGGCAGAAAAATCCTTATAGTTTGCAAATTTATTTACAGATAAAAAGTGTAAAATTTAGGGTTTTGGGGGACATTTATTGGGCCCGTCCCGGTCTGCAGGCCGTATCTTTGACATCCCTGTCATAAAGAAATTTTAGACAGTAGATGAAACTAAACATTATTCTGTTTAGTCTCTTTCAGGATTACAATGTCCCCATCCACAGGGTATGAAGGGTCTGAAGGACTGATGAGGATGAAAATGATGTAAATTATTATATATAAGCCTTCAAAGTCATCAGATCTCAATCCAACAGAACACCCATGGGAGATTTTGGAGCGATGTGTCAGACTGCACGTCTCCACCACCATCATCAAACGACGAACTGAGCGAATGTCTTTAGGAAGAACAGTATTCATCCCTCCAGTACAGTTCCAAAGCACACTGACACTGTTCTGGTGGACCAACACATTACTAAGACACTTTATAATTCTGGCGATCAAGATTCAATCTTTCTGTCATCTTTCATGGATCCTTTCTTGCATTCCTGTTTCAAGGCCTTCTTTTCTATAGCCTCCGCCCCTACAGTGCCTCTTAATCCCACACTCAGGGCCAGTCCTTGCATAAGTAACAAAGGCAGCTAACTGAAGCACCATCTTGAGAGGGGCACCATTTTATTCAGCCTTCAGCTGTATGTTGAATTGAAGTAGCACTCAAAATGTAGTCAGCGCCTGAGCGCCGCCATTTAAAGTGCCACTTTCATGCTTCCTACACAGGAGACATGTTGTCAAAAAGCATATTTCCCTATGGACTTGCAGTCAAATTTGGCATATTTATTATTATTATTTTGTAATTATTTCTTTTAGGGTGGTACGTCGTAGTCTACCCTGCTGAAAAAGAAAAAAAAAAAAAAACAATAGAACCCCTCATAAAATTTGTAATGGTTTTATTGGGAATTGTATTGGTTTTAATGGAAACTGTTATGGTCCCTGTGGGTCTCTACTGGTAATTTGTTGCCTTCTGTTGGTGGCATGTTATGTCTAGTGGATACCATTAAGGACCAATACTGGTAACGGTAGTGGTTTTAATGGTTAACTGATGGTTTGTAATGTTATTTGTAGTGGAGACCATTAGAATTTCTGTGATGGTTTCTATTGTTTTTTCCAGAAGGATAGTGTCATCTCTAGCACATTCTCAGAGTTTATGGATGTGTTGGGAATTGATGACTTTGGTGTAGAATTTAAGTGAGAGTGTATTTAATATAAAATATATTTTATTTGTATTGTTTATAACACCCATGGACAAAAAAAAATCAACCTGTAGTTCAGAAATACTCAGCTAACTGCTAACACTGAACTAGCAACCGTCAGAACTTGGCGCGAGCCAAAGTACCCGTATGCTCCCTGGCTCGAATTTCCAAACGCGTTCTCCACTTTCAAAAAAAAGGTAGCCACCGGAAGTCACTTCCCGGTCGCCGTAGTGTAGGTTACGCTTCTTAAAAAGTAAACACTAGCCTTAAAGACTTAAAGACACTTCGCGACACGAGTGTTTCTGTTATGTGAGATTCCTCGCCTGCTCGCCTGTGACAGAAATACATTTAAAAGGGTAAGTCTGTAATTTATTCGCCTTAAAAACTGAGTAGAAAAAGTGCTCGCGGTGCATACATGTCATTTAATGCCTCGTGAACGCAGCTAACGTTAGCTGGCTAGCTGCACGAGACAAAAGGTAACTAGGCTACAGTTTAGCAGTGTACAAGATGCAGAGTGTTTATATTAAAAATACATATATTAATAATAGTTATTGAGATGCATTAGTGTATAGAGGGCCTTAGAGATCTATAATGAACTCTAGCTAATGTTAGCTCGCTGTATTTGTGTTAAATCTAACTGTTTATTTGAGTAAGAGTGTGTGTTAGTTTGGTGCTTTAACCTTACAGCTTTATGATCAGTTATTTATGATCAAAATGAATGGAAGTGACAGGATGGGTAGTCGAACACATATATATTTCCTTTAAAACGAATGTAACTGCTTAGGGAAAAACAACCTGATGGATTGTCTGGTGAGGTGTGTTGCACAATTTGTTACAGGTTTAATTTACAGGTTTATTTGCCTGATTTTACATTTTGGAGTTGGAGGAGAAAGAGTTAAAGGTGCTATAGTCGGATTTTTTTTATTTATTATTCCTTGCTTGTATAAATTACCTGAAAGATATATAGAACATAATTAAAAAAAAAAAAAAAAAAAAAAAAAAAAAAAAAAAAAAAAAAAAAAAAAAAAAAAAAAAAAACAATGCATTAAGCCGTGGCTTTAGCAAAAGTGTATCAAGTCGCTGAGAAAACCCGTTTGGAAAACCGCCTTCCGGTCCGGAAAGCTTGTTTGTGTTTGGATGAGCCTCCTGTCAATCATTTTATAGACCTTCTCCGGGCCACTGTAGATCCTGGAGGTGGGAATGGTTCAAATGTTGAATCCAAATAACTGTTAGAGACCTCATCTTACAAGAGGAACAAAAAAAGACTCATCTTACCCAATGTACCTTTAATGTTTTAAAAAGTGAGGTATGTTTAGTAAAATCCACAGGAAAGAGAGAAACTTTTGCTGCATTTTTTCCCCACTTGTTTTCACTTTTTCAAACAACGGCAAACTTTTCATGTAAGCTGTTTACACCACAGTGCTGTTAAACTCTTCATTCTGATTGGTCAGAAGGTGTTGGTTCATTTTCTACAACATCACAGGATTATATTATTTTGTCCCGGCTGCACAGCAAATCACAGGATTGCATTATTTTGTTGATACAGTGAAGTTAAGTTCTGTAAGGAAACGTTTATCTAACAATTTACGGAAAGAGTCTCCGTTGTCAGCGCTTCGTAAGAGTCAGGGCAATATTTCGCTTTCTGGTTGCTTAGTAACGTGACGAGCTTCATTTTGTTTGTTTCTAATTAATTTCACGTGCGAAGCTGGTGAGGGAACGACTGTTTATAGCTGCTATAAGTGATAACAGGAACTAACTTGTTTAACTATAAACGGTTAAAAAGCATGATGTGTCATTCATTAATAAATAATACAGTTTAATCATCTATGAATTGCTCTGGTTTAAGAGGAAAAAATCGCACGGCTTGGTGTTACATGCAAATAAATACCAGACAGAGTCACACCACCCCATTACTGATTATTTTCCCCATAACAGCACAATGCGTCATGTTTTTTCCCCCTTATTTATATTTCTTGCAGTGAGTAAACGTTTTCCAAACAAAGACCTTTTGATTATTCTAGACAAACCAGAATGAAATGTGTTGGTTTTGTGTTGAGAGAAGAACCGTGTTTATTCAGGCAGTTGTGTTTGACAGTAGTTGTGATCATGTTGCTTTTGGATGATGTATGGAGTAGATTAGGAGGTCATTATAATTAAATAATTATTATCTGTATTATAATTATAGTGATATATTGTTAGTGTTGGCAAATTGCTCTGGTATAAGAGGAATGAAACACATCAGGACATGCTGTTACAGGAAAATAATCAACTTCAGGTTTAAGTAGTAGGAGTAGTGACTCAGGAGTAAGTCAGTCTGCTTTGTGCCTAGACGCATCACACCACCAAAGTAATCTTTGATTATTTTCCTATAACAGCATACCACGTCATGTTTTTTTTTGTTTTGTCCCTTACTTATTGTTTTATATCTCATCATCACTCTTTTACTATCCTGTTGACTCGTAAAGGTGATACTGAGAGGAGCGAGGTGCTTGGGTGAGATCTTGTAAGTGGTAGCTCAGTGGTTAAGATGCTGGACTTCTGATTGGAAGGTTGTGAGTTCAAATCCCAGCACTACCAAGCTGCCACTGCTGGGCCCTTGAGCAAGGCCCTTAACCCTGTATAAATGAGATAATTGTAAGTCGCTCTGGATAAGGGCGTCTGCCAAATTCCATAAATGTAAATCTTGTATATTTTGGTACTAAGCTAACCAATCTCGTGGAATAATTAAGATCCGAGGAGAAGCTTTACGAGGTCCGTCAGGTTCCTCCACCTCCCATCCTGCCACGTGTACATTCACAGTGCATGTTTGCTGTTTTTGCGTTGATGATCATTAAAGTCTCAGGTAGGAATAACTGCAGCTATTGAAGTAATAATTCTGACTCCTCCGTGTGTGCAGATGGATGTGGTGTGTTTCCGCCTGCCTGGCCACAGCGACGCTGCACTGAGGAACATGAACTCCTTGCGGGAGCAGCGGCACTTCTGCGACATCACCATCATGGCCGGCGGCAGGCAGATGTTCCGGGGTCACAAAGTGGTGCTGGCTGCCGGCTCGGCCTTCCTCAGGGACCAGTTTTTACTGAACCCCTCTGCAGAGCTTCAGGTGTGACTCAGGAGAAACCGCTAGGCAAATAGGGGGTTCTGGGTTCTGAAGTGTCTGAGGGGTCTGTCGTAGAGACGTGCGAGCAATAATTAACAATGCAATATGTATTTATTAAATCTCCTAACATGATCTAAACATTTGGCATAGACTGAAGTATCAAACAATTAAATGTAAATCTTCTAGAGATGAAGGATCTCATTTAAAGGTGTTACTAAACCAGTAATCATGAGTGGACAAACTACTAGCTTGTACCTTATCTGTCCAAGCTAACATTTTTTAGTCATCCTTGCCCAACATTAACTCATCCTTGTAGTATGCTGCTGCTGCTGATGGTGGGCTCCTCAGCATTTCTTTTCTCCAGACCATAAATGAGGTTAAAAAAAAACATGCTCCTTGCACAACAACTTTCATATGATATGCATGTTTAAATGCCGATCTGCCAAACGTATTTTGCGTAGGAGCTCCGAAATTTTAACTTTACAGTACGCAGGTATGAGTTAACCTTCAAAAATATGCCAAAAGAGCAAGTGTTCTTTTCCCCCCAGTAGAAGTGGGAGACGAATTAATCGACTTATGAAACTGGAATGATTGACAGGTGTTTTGAACTCGCCAATATTAACTGACCAGCTGGAAACTCCGCCCCTTTTCCCCTCCCCCAGTTTGACATTAGTAACCGGTGCTCTCGCCTGGACTTGATTTTCCTGCTCGAACAAAGCATCGCCTTGACTTTGTGTCTATATCTAATCAAATCTATAAATGTTGTTAGCTAGCTTAGAAAATAGTAGACAAGTACATATTTAACATCAGTTCGCTATATTTATTAGGGACACACCAAATTGTCAGCCACAGAAAATTTTCGGCTAAAAATACAGCACTTCATGGTTTTCTCCCGAAAGACAAAAAAGGCCTCAAAAGATTAAATAGACCTATAACAAAATGTCAAATCATTAATGTTTTACACATAACTTTAATTAATAATTACAAAGTGGTTAAATCTTTGCAGATGCGCTCAAATGTAACATGCTCCTGTTAGTTCATTGGTGTCACTTGCTACACAACAAACATTAACTGAGTAAAAACTCAAGCAAGAATTTATCCAGCAAAATGACGTTAACACCATTTCATACTAATGGAGCCGGCTAGCCAAGAAGCTCCTCATACACTCGGGTTAAATTTTATTGGCAACCCGTTTTTAGCTTAGTTCCTTTTGTTTCTAAACAATGTGACTGGAGAAGTACAGTGTCTGGAGGGTTAGACATGAATTCAATTATTTTCCCACCCCGCATAATAATTATACTGGTTTAAAGATATTTTGGAAAGCATGTAAAGATGTTGGTAGTGTCTCCATTTTAGGCTTCTGTAATTAAGTTCAGCTCTTAAATGAACTCTACCCTAGCCTGAGTAGAGCCAAGGCATGGAGGCATAAGCGAGGGTCAGTTGGCAGGGGGATGGGAAGGTTTTGAGTGTTTTCATTACAATTGCAATTTGCCTCGCAGGCAACAGAGATGTTGTGGGATCTACCGCTCTCCTGAGGAATTTCAGTACTCGAGTACTCACTCCTCCTGTGTAGTACTTCAGCAGAATGCACTTCTCTAGTCCATTGTTAATTAAGTGTGTCTTCTGTTCTATTTGCACGCAAACCAAAGAACAATACTGATTTGTTATTTCTAAGGTAACTGGTAGTAGCAAAGTTCCTTCTGTTTTATTTGTTGTTGTGTTTGTTCGTGTTTTCTGCAGCAGGTGTCAGTGCTGCACAGCTCCACAGTGATCCGTGAGCTGCTGCAGTCCTGCTACACGGGCATCCTGCAGTTTAGCGCCAAAGAGATCGTAAATTACCTGACGGCAGCCAGCTACCTCCAAATGGAGCACGTGGTGGAGAAGTGCCGAGTGGCTCTGAGTCAGTACCTGCAGTCGAAGAGCAGCAGTTCAGGAGTAAGTCAAATTCAATCCAGCACATTCAGATTTAATGCTGTTCTTCTCTTTACATTTGACTCATTTGGATGTTCTGTTCATTCCATCGTCACTTGTTCAGTCTGTAAAAACAGAAGAATCCCAGGCTATGGCGGCGATCGTCAGCGGAAGCACTCATTCGCTGGACGATATGTCGCCCCCTTCTGAGCGTGCCTCGTCACTGCAGCCTCACAGCTCGGAGGGGGAGCCGCAGGTCTCAGGAGTCGAACACGCCGGTGTTCAGCCCAGAGATGAGGCTGATTTTTCTATAGCACGGGTAAATATCTGTTAATGGCTTCATTAGATATCTCAGGAAAGGTGGAGGTCAAGCCCAGGCTGAGGAGAATTGACATAACTATAAGCGTTCGCTTTCAGACCTAAAAGAAAATATTTCAGCATTGAATCGAATCACTGAGTCTTTTAAGTGAGTCATTCAGCTTTTTTGGCTAAATCACTCATCCCTTCAGTAAGGTTTTAATAAATCACTGACGTTTGATTAATGTGTCAATGTTGCAGCTTCGAGCCTCAGAGCACTCCGGAGGTGTTGAGGACGAAGAGAGCAGAAACGACTTCAGCGTGTTCGAGGTGCGCATCAGGGATGAGCACCATGACATTGAGGAGAACTCAGGAGTCCAGGAGGATGCCGGAGACGCAGTGGACGTGTTAGCCGTACGACAGGTCACACATCCGCATGCAGAGGATCTGAGCAGGGATGAAGGTGGAACGCCAGGCAGCAGCCCGAGGGGTGGAGTGCGCATCTGGAGACGGAGATTCGGGGAGCCCAGGGGCGGCCGCGGGCGGGGCTTCAAGCACAGGAAGCGCTACACCTACCGTGAACGAAGGCCTTTGGGGAACTTTCAGCAGGCTTGGCGCTTTCCCACCTCCGAGGAGATCATGGGGAGTTTCGGAGCAGGGATGGGGCAAGACTACTTGGCTCTCGGAGAGGGTCCGATGCGGGTGGAGTACCAGCCGTCGGAATGCCAAGGAGATGCGGCAGGTTCAGATGGTGGCCCTGGTCACTTTAGCATGGACGGAGCAAGCGCTGAGGACGATGTAGGAGTCGTATCGTTGCCCACTAATGAAGACGGTGGTGAGGACTCTGTGGCTGTCGTGGGCTCCACATCCTGCGTGACGGGCTCGGTGGCGTGCGAGCAGTGCGGCCTGGCGTTTTCTTCAGTGGAAGATTTAGCCGCGCACTCGCGCTCCACCCACCTGCTGTACGTGTGCCCGTGCTGCGGCAAACACTTTAGCCAGACGAGCAACCTGAACCGCCACATGGCCGTCCACCGCTCGGCCAAGCTCCACAGCTGCCCGCTGTGCCACAAGACCTTCACGCAGAAGTCCACGCTGTCCGACCACATGAACATGCACAGCGGACAGCGGCCACACGTCTGCGCCTTCTGCCGCATCTGCTTCGCCCACAAACCCGCACTGCGGCGCCACCTGAAGGAGCAGCACGGCAAGACCACCGCGCAGAACTACCTGGAGATCCAGAGAGAGTGTGAGGAGCCGGCTATAGGAGGAGGAGTTTAAGATGACTTTTCAGGATGGAATCTAAAGTAGCATTATTGAGATAGAGGGACAGTTCTGGTGAGGATTAAGGGCCAGATTCTGACAACGTCTTAACCACCTACAATATGCTAAATTGAATCCTAACTTGAGCTAAGGAAAGGAAATACACATCAGGTGTGGTTTGGTGAAATTTTTCATTTACACTTTACACCAATCAATCAAGACATGTTTGGTGTCTGAACATTTGCTTCTTTGATTATGCACTGGAGCTACCAGGATAATTTAGTGAACAAGTTACGGGTTCCTGACCTTTGTTTTAGGCCAGAGGTTGAAACCTCTGGAACAAGTATTGCAAGTCTTCTCACTCAAAATATTTTCATCTAATTTCATCTCCATGTTAGTGACTGCTGTTTTGAGTAATTTTGTATTTTAATACTTGAGTACAAAAAAAGAAAAAGAAAACTAATTAATCAGTTACTCAGTATTTTAAATAATGTGCCACAACAAATCAGGCAGTTGATTGAATAATTTTAAAGTTTCTAACTTTATACATCCACAAATAGAACAAACATTGAGCCGCATTTATCAAGCTGGATACAAACGGATTTATTCGTAAATCATTTGCAGGAGCTTTTACACAAAAAAATTCGGTATTGAAGGGGAAAAAAACACAACTTTATTAAAAGATGGATAACTGAGGCCCATTATCAGTATCACATAAACCAAAGCAGGTGACTTTTAGCTTTGTTTTTAGTATTTTATTTTATTATTATTTATCTTTCTTACTTTCTTTATCCATATAAATGCTCACTACATAGGGTAATAATATAATATAATCTAATGTAGTGTGCTAAATACCTAAGAGAAACTTGTATTTTAACTGGTATCGCCCGCACAGGTTTGCACTCAGTATTCTTTCTTGTGTTTTTATGCAGATTAAAGTATTGGCACCCTCTGCCTTGCTTATTCATGCACAAATCTTAATACCCTTGCCTCAGACAACCTTTAAATTGTCGGTATTTACAAATTTAAGTTCAAAGTTGAAGTTTTTATGCTAAAGAATTTGGAAGAGATGCATGTTTATCATTTGTTACATTAGCCTGATAGCTCCAGAGCAAAACTGGAAGACCAAACATTGTCTTGGCTGATCACTTGCGTTGAGGAAAGTATAAAGCCATTCCTTTAAGAGTCAGCAGACGCACAGAGATGCGAGGAGCCTAAAGATCCCGAAGTCAGAGTCTGGCCCTAAGTCTGAAAGTCAGATTAGTTACGTTGATGCCTCACTAGCCACGTCCTGTTTAGTTAATGAGGGCTTGGTTCTTCAGACTTGAGAACATCTGTGCCTCATTGATAAATTAGTATCTGAACACTGTGCTGACAGACTGCATTGTGGAGAATAAAAACAGGAACAAAATCAGTGTCGGTGTAATTGTCTGTATGTGTATTCGGTAAATAGCCTGTGACTAGTCGAATAAACCAGTTAGCAACAAGCCAGTAACGTTGTAATCAAGTGTAACGTTTTGTTTCATGTTGTGTCTTTAGCTACGATATGTTGTCATTTACAATCAATTAAAAAAAACAGGGAGCTTTAATGGATTTCTTTCCCCTTCTTTTTCTGCAAAACATTATGGACTTGATAAACGATGACTTTTACACGCGTTTGTGTCTGAATGATTTGCGTTTTCTCTTGTGCCTGTTTAAGAGCATTGGTTGAATTCAGTCCTAAGTGCAGAATATTAGCTTTATACCACAGCGTTGTTGAGTTCTTGAATCTGATTGGTTGATTTTCTAAAACAGCAGCTTATATTAATTACATAGACTTGTATGGAGGATGATCTACCTATGCTGATTTTAAAAAACGAGTAATTATGGGTATATTGAAGTTTTCTGTGAGGATACGTTCCTTTAGCATTTTTGGAAGGAGTCTCCACTGTCAGTGATTTGTAACAGTCAGAGTTAAAGCTAAAACCCTAGGTTTTCCACCAGGTGAAAGTCTTCATGACTGAGGACTCTGTAGTTTCTCAGTAGCGTAACAAACTGCATTTTTTTTGTCTTATTAACTTCAAGAGGAAAAAAAGAGAGGCTAGTGAGAAATAACTTATTTTGCAGATGTTCCATAACATCAAATGTAACTAGAAATAGATAAAATATGTAGCATTCTTGAATGAATAAAAACGGTAAGTTGCTGTGGTATAAGAAGACATGCTTCAGGATGTACTGTTAAAGGAAAATGATCTAACCCATCATTCATTATTTTCCTTTAACAGCATGCCCTGTTAATTACTGAATCCTTATCAGATTGTTACTAATGTATTAGTAATGTCACGTTCTCAAAAAAAGAGATACACATTGCTATTTACAAAGCTGCGGTTTAAGCTGTTCAAACTTTATTGAGCGCTGTAATGCCAAAGCACAGCAAAGCTGATTACTGTATGAACTATAAATACACACTGTAAAGTATTTTAATGAACAAGTCTTACAGCTGTATGATTCGCATGAAAAAAACAACAGGGCAAGAAAGGAGAAAACCAATAGCAGTTCTGCATTATAAAAAAAATTGTGTGTGTGTGAAATGCTCAGATGAAATCTTCACTGTAGACGACTTGATTCCGCTTGTCCCTGTACGAGCCTTTGGCGCTGTTCTGGACAGCTGCGAAATAAAAACAACACGTAAATAAACATTTGTTTGAAAAACCTAAAGGTGACGAATTAAAGGAAAAAACATGGTGGTTCTATTATATATATATTTTACTGGCATTGATTTAAAGCATCACTGCAAATCAGTACAAAGTTTTTCTTTAGCAGCTGATGAAACGTTTCTCTCATGGTGGGCGTGGTCTCTTCCAAGATGACTCCGCCCCCATCCACAGGGCATGAGGGGGTCAGTGAATGGTTGGTGGGTTGGTTTTTCCTTTAATTTGTCGATTGTGTAGCTTAATCAAAACAAGGCTTAATGTGAGAATCTCTCGAGAATCACGGCACGTTGGTTTTACTCACCCAGAGAACCCCAGACTGATTTCCCCGTAGCTGCATCCAGCATGGGCTGCTTTCTAGCGATGCTGACTTTGATGGTGACGTCACCCACTGTGGTGTTATTCAGCTAAAATCAGAGAACCATATTAGCATTTTGTAAAGAACGTTATTAAAAGGATGTGTAAGTGCTGAGATTTGACACTGACCTCTACTACAGCCTGATCTGCTGACTCCATTTTCTCAAAAGTGACAAACGCGCAGCTTGGAGGGGAACAAAGAGGGAAACACAAAGAAGCCATTCACACTGAGTTCATACACACAGAACAGTGAACATTTCCTTTTTCTCTCCAAAATCTCCTGTAGCAAGCGGGAGTGCACACATCTGTATAGAAAATGCAGAAATAGAAATTCCCCTCCCAAGTTGCAAATGAACTCGAAGTTTGCGTGTCAACATTGGGTCATGCTGCTAAACATATGTGCCGAGTTAATAAGTAAAAGTGTTGCTAAGAAATGGCTTCACTTCCTGTTTAACAACTTTGCAGTTAAATTCGTTTGCATAGTATGGATGAAATTTTAAGTAGTGGAAAATCAAATATCCTGGAAAAAAAAAAAATACAATCACGGTATTGTTTGAACTCGGCATAACCCAAGGAATCCCAAGAGGAAAGTGGAATTGCATTTCTAAAGTTATTCTTAAGTTATTTTAATGGCATGTCCAAATTTGCTCTGTTGGTGGCACTTGAGTGGCGTAAACCAAAATTACTGTGCAGGTAGCTGAGACTGTCGTCTATCACTGTGCCAAATTTCCTAAAAAGTGTACAAAGCCTTCTGTGGGCTGCCATAGACTCCCTTGTGCAAGCATAATAATAATAATAATAATAATAATAATAATAATACTAATTAGAAGAAGGCATACAGTTCCAGTATGGTGCTTGGCCCCCTAACAATAATAATAATAATAATAATAATAATAATAAGCAGAAAACATCCACAGTTCCAGCAGGGTGTCTATGCACCTTCAGTGCTTGGCCCCCTAAATATAAGCAGAAATCTGCAGTGCCATGCTACAGGGTTCAGTGTGTGTGAAATGTTATTAAAGAATAACTGAATAATTACTGAAAAATTCTCCTTCATTGTCACAGAGATTAGCAGGTTAAATCTCAGTCATACTTGCGTGGTGAGTCCATGGACAGGTCGATGATGTTGCCATGCTGAGAGAAAGCTGTACGCAGGCTCTCTTCCACCATGCCTGCGCCGTAAACGTACACCGTGTTTCCTTTCCGCATACCTCGCCGCTCTGGGTACGAGTCCGTACCTGCATGTGCACAAAAATCAGGATAATTTAAATCTTAATGAAGCAAACTCACTCTAACTTAGAAGGAAACAATTCCACACAACACAGAGATTAATCAGTATAATTATTATAGGCTTGCTAATCATTAAAGTAAAAACAAAACAAAAGACTATTCTGTATAATTAATAATGCAATCATCAAATCTGTTACAAACTGTTCAGTATAACTATTATGGTATTGTTGATTATTATGGGATTTACGTCTGAAGGGTCCATCTCTGTCTCGCTCTCTGTCTCGTTCACGGTCTCTATCTCTTTCCCTGTCCCGCTCTCTGTCTCTGTCCCTGTCTCGGCTCCTGTCTCTGTTCCTCTCTCGTTCACGCTCTCTGTCTCGGCCACGATCTCGGTCTCGGTCTCTGTCCCTGTCTCGATCGCGCTCTCTTTCCAGATCCCTGTCCCGCTCGCGCTCGAAATCCCGGCTAGATGCTCCTCCACCTTCGTCATCGTCACGCGAGCGGTCTGCCGGGCCAACGAAGCTGCAGCAGGAAGTGAAGATAAATATTAGTATCACAAAGTGTCCAAATAACTTGTATACAGAGGGTCATTTAAGCTTACCTCTCATACAGAGCCTTTCTGTGGGTTCTTTTGGCCGACTGTAAAGGGAAAAAGTGGATTAATATACATAAATGACCTACTACAGACTAAGACAAGCTGTGTAGCGTTATTAAATCAACTTTACCTCAGAAAGCTCCTCATCTGTAGAGACGCTTCTCTGAAACGGCAGGAATGCTGGAACTGGACCTTTCTCAGGATCCTAAGATTAAAAAACAAATAACGCTTGTAGCAAAGTAGAAATATATGATTTAAATTGAAATATTGACAAGATAAAAACAGGAACGTGACGACACTTCAACAGCATGGTGGTTTCGTACCTTTAATTTACCCTCGAGTGTTCGTGATCGCTTGAACCCCGAGTTCTTGTTCTCTGATTTGATGGCACTTATGGCGCCAGATTTGATGAGCATCTTGGCCTGCTCGGTGGCCGTCGCTGTGTCCACCACAGGCTGATCTGACAAGGCTTAGGAGAAACAGAGTACAACCCAACATTAAACTCCTGTCCTCAAACCAGGGCAAGCAAACGAGGTGTGATGTAACTTCACAAATCAAAAATAAATAAATCATAAACTAACATCTGCTCACTCCGACTATGACTTTTGTACTGATTCATGCTCTGATTCATTTTACAGCCAGTAGCCAGTAATGAAAACGTGACTCACTGCGTTTCAGTCCAGCCTGACTCGTCTGATTGCTGGAGCTCTGCTTCTTAAGCGCCAGCAGGGCTTTTTTCTACCATGAGAGAAAACAAAGTTAACAACATGACAAAATGGTGCCTATGGGTTTTTATTTTTCTTTCATTTATCTGCTTGTCAAAACTGTCTGAATATCCAGGTCCAGATTAACACTGACACGTGACCCAGCGCTACAATAATCCAGAAAACTGCTGAAATCCTACCGAACACCAAACACATATTTTTTAAATATTTTTATTTGGTATAGTCCTATAATAGTTCTTAAATTCTTAAAAAATAGTCTCACATTTATCTTGGTTTAAAAGTTCCTCCTAAAAAAAATCCTTTTAAATAAGAAAATAAATAACAGCCTTTCTCAAGTGCGCACTAGTGAAGTATACACATTTAAAATGTTCTAATAAATAAATGAATGTTTTTTTTTTACTAATTTATGTATTATTCAATGTTTATTTTTTAATGTATTTTAATAAAATAATATTTAAAATAAACAAATAAATAAAATACAGCCACAAACATCTATTACTTAGATCTAATCTCCACCTATTAAAGCACAACCTCATAACACTATATCTAAATAAATAACTGAGCTGTTTATATGTGATTCTGCATGAAAGTTGCACAAATTCTCCATCATCACATCACCTGCTGCAGCATCTGAATGCATTTCTACCTTTTTCTTTAACTTGGCATATTTCTTCTGCAGCGTTTCCTCCTCCTCTGTCAGTGAGTTTGGAAACAGCGCCATGTTCCAGTCAGACTGCAGAGGAAAAAATGTAGACTTCAGGAATTTTTTTTATTTTTATTTTTAACCATCACAACAAGCTGAACTAAGCCACAGTTAATAATTTGGCTAGCTAGTGAGCTATGAGAAGGATTTCGGTTGTTAGCTAGCTAATGAACACTGCGAAATTTTGGGATACGATTAAAAAAAAAGCAAATGGGTCGTTAAACTTTTTATTTTAGCTGTTAATATATTTCACGCTGGCGGTTACAAGCCATATGCTGCAAAAAGACTAGACTAAAAAACAGAAAGAAATGTTTGTTACTTCAAATCTCTCCTGGGTGCAGTATTGGGAACGCGCACTTTTTTCACATCATTCGACGCACGGATATGACGTCATCTGTTGTCGTTTCTTCATTTTAGTGACCAGAATCGGTTTGCCACTGCAACCATACACACACACACACACACACACACACACACACACACATATATATATATATATATATATATATATATATATATATATATATATATATATATATATATATATATATATATATATATATATATATATATATATATATATATATATATATATATATATATATATATATAAAAACCAAAGGGGAACCAAAAAGTTCTGTGTTTGCTTTGGTGCACGAAATGATGAACTCTCTTTCGTGTTTTAACTCTTAATTCAAAACTTTGTAAAAAAAAAAAAAAAAAAAAAAGTCCTATCCTCGAAGTCCACGAACTTCCGGGGCGTCACTTCCTGTTCACGCGTCGCTTGTTTTCTGCAACTTCAGTGACTGAAATAAGACAGCAGCAATTTGGGATGGAGAAGATAAGTGAGTTAGCAAGAGACACATTTTATTATTCAGAGGCTATATTATATATTTTTCTATTAATTCGAGTAATATGTTATTTTGTTTTTAATACCGGTGGCGTTCATTTAAAATGGCTAAAATTGACAGCCAGCTGGTTGAATCCCAAATGGATTCCGGTTCCTTATGTATGTGCACTAAGTAGGGTGTGAGTGAGTGGGATAACGCGCCCTATAATAGTGCACTATAAGTGTGTGAGGAAGTAATTTGGAATTCGGTACCTGGTTAGCTAACTTGGCTAGCGTGAATAATTCATTGTGAGTGTTATAGTTTGTAGATAGTGTGTGTTTGTTTTTGTTGTTTTGCTAAAATTCTGACAGATTGTGTAAAAACTTTGAGAGATTTAATTTAGGGGTAATTTTAGCATGGCTTCCTGCTGCAGCATGCCTTAATTACCTTGTCCTGTGTGTGTGTGTGTGTGTGTGTGTGTGTGTGTGTAGATTTGCCAGCCCCTGGCCCTGATGATCTGCCTCTGTCCCTGCTGGAGATGGGCTGTTCAGGGAAGTTTGAGCTCCTCACACACCCACAGCCCGGTCACACACCCTTCCCACCACAGAGCACGGTGAGATCACCCCCAAACCTGCTGCTTTTCACATCTACTCATCAGGATGTCACTTTCATTCTCTTACAAGTGAGGCAGAAAGCAATATAGAGCTGTTAAAGGAGAAGTGATACAAATTTTCCACCAGCTGACCTGAAACAAGTCAGAGAACCACATACACACTTCAACGCTCTCATAGAGACATTTGCATTAAAGGCTTTTTTTGACACTTTTATCCAAAACAGCTTATAATCGGAGTAGTTGAGGATTAGTGGTCTTCCTTGAGAATCCTACGGTGGCAGCTTGGCAGTGCTGGGGTCTGACTTTCTGATCAGTAACCCAGCGCCTTAACCACTGACCCACCATGGCCTCTTTTATTCCTTGGAGATGCTTAAAGAGAATTTGAATGCTTGAATATGAGTTTCTGGGATTCATGGTTCTTTCATTCTTTCAGCTTCCTCATGGGCTTCCTCCATTCAGTCTGGACCTGAAGATGGAGGTAGAGAAACGTTTTCTGCAGGATCCCGCATGGATGCCCATACACGATACCACAGACGCCTTCCAGAAGTTTCTTAAGTATGAAGGCACACGTCCTGATCATCCTGCTTGCATGAGCATGTAGATCCTCGATTCAGATCCACTGAAATACTAGTTGGCAACCCGTGTCCTAGTCCAAGTCCATTTTACCATCCCTTTGTCCTGCAAAGTGTTTTGAGACATCTGTATTCATTAGATGTTGTTTTAGGCTAAGGCATTTTAGGCTAGGTCACTGTTAGTTGTAATATGTGCATCAGCATCAAAATAATATATTTTTTGTATCTCACAGACTGACTAAAAGGGACAGACAAGTGGACTCGTTGTTGCACTGTTCGCTGTCTCCTCTGCACTCGGGTCTGTCTGTAGTGAGAGATCCCACCACCGGCATGCTGCTGGATTTTACAGAGGTTAAAAAAAAAAAAAAAAAAAAAAAAACATGTCCACATTAACCCTTATTCTCTGTTTGCATCTAATGTATAATCATATATTAGATATAATGTGTGCACACACACATACAAACAAAGAATGGAGAGGAATTGTTGTGTCTGTTTCCAAAGAACTTTTATCTATATCGCTGATAATTCAAAATCAAATGCCATGAACATTAGAGTTATATTTCTCTAAAGCTAAAGAGATGGAGCTAATGCTCCAAATCTATATTAGTATTTGTATTTAGTATTGACATGTTTCTCTCTGTGTTTAAGGTGTTACTGGAGCACACGGGCTTGTCAGCGAAGAACTCTTTATCAATGCAGCGGCAGCCTGGACCTCCATCTGAGAGCCTCAGAGGCAGCAACACCAACTACCCCTTCCTACCAGGTTTTTCCTTCAATTTCTTTCTGTGAACTTGATATTCGGTCACGTCAGTTAGACCTCAGAAAAGGGCTTGGATGTAATCATGCTGTATATATAAATATATATATATATATATGTACACATAGTGGCATCACTGTGTATTGACAGAGAGAGGAATTATCCTTATTCTTTCCACCCAGTCTGAGCACGGCTGAATGGAGTTTAATGAACTGCAGCTTCGGTGAATGAATTTACATGTACCAAATATTTCTTAAAAATGCCAATAATTTAACACATTTATTTGTCATTCTGTTACATCTGTTAATTCAGATTCAAGTATGTATTCTGCTTTCTGTCAGTAATCATATTTCCCAGGATAAACATGACATTCACACTGTCCTCGGCTGTAGCTCTGCTACAAGTACTGATGTTTTTAGTTTAAGCACATAACAAAATTTTCTTTGAGATATGTCTGTTTTAGTCCAAAGACACAAACAAGTTTATTTTCTCCCTCCAGTTTAAGTTTATAAAATATCAGATTTTCAGTGTGCATTTGCTGAATAACCAGATTATTGGTCTATAACCGAAGTGTCTTTGTTCGATTTTGTGACATCAGAGTTTCTTGTTTAGATGGCCACTTGGTAATCTGGTAGCTACCCTAATTAGACACTGATTGGATTATTAGTGTGCATGTAAACACACTCATTGTAAATCAGATTTAGGTCTTGAATGCATTAGCTGGATAAACCAATGACTTATAATAATGAATGATTTTGTTGCTTTTCAGCTGCTCCTGTAATACAGAGCGTCTCTTTTATCCTCAGGTGGTATGGAGGAGCTGACGTTAGAGCAGATAAAGAAAAAGTCCGAGTTGGAGGAGGACATTGACTTCGAGAATGGTGAAAATTCTTCAGTTTTTCTTTGTCACTGTATGGCTTTGCAACATGGCTGTTCATGTTCAGTGCCTGTGTAGAGTCTGTATAAGCATTTGTTCCAGGTAGGTGTGTTTTTATGCAATTTACAATAATGACTCTCTCTTTTTCTTTTTTTTTTCTTCCCCTCCTCCCGTTGTCTAGATTTACTGACGGTTCCTCCGGGGCTAAAAGCTGGCATGAACTTCAGTAACAAAGGTTTAATCCACAGCTATTTTGCACACACGTACTACACCACTCTCCTCTTGGTGATGACTTATTATTCTATATCTGTTTTCAAAATACTGCAGAAGCCAAAACTACAAAAGGAGACATGAATCTGCTCTCCCTGCTGTCTACGTTTGATGATATAATTGAACCTGTGCCTGAGGAGAAAGAGAGAAGCTCAGGAAGTGGAGAGGAGTCCAAACTCCACAGAACTAACAGCCTTGAGGATCTGGGCATTAAGGTAAACAATGAATCAATATCAGTATTAGCTCTGACGAGTAAGGAATAAAACACTTCAGGACATGCTGTTATAGTAAAATAATCAACTTCAGGATAGAAACACATTAACCTGTTCCAATTATTTCCTATAAGCGTTTTATTCCTCTTATTTGCCAATGATTAAAAATTTGTTATTTATTAAAAAAAACACTTTTTATCTATTTACAGTTGCATTTAATGTTGTGGAATGTCCTTGAAACATTCTAGCAGCTATAAACAGTCATTCCCTTACCAACCTCTATTTTTTTTTCTCTCTTGAAGTTAATAAGACAAAAAAAAAAAAGCTTTTTTTAACCAAGAAACCAGAAACACAGACTCTTTGGTCCTGAAGAGTTTTTCAAGTCGGAAATCCTGTTACAAAGCCAATAAATGTCTCCTTGCTGAGAACTTCACCATACCAACGATTACACACATGTGGAGTGTCTGTTATTCAAATCCCTGTCTAAGTTGTTACTATAGGAAAGACAACATATTAGAATGAGTTCATTAATATACACTTGTGATCTGAATTACAACCAAAATATGATACAAAGCATGACCAGTGTTCCCCTGTGTAAAATATACATTAAACCAGTCAGTGATTTAAATACTAATGGATGTGATAGAATGCAGTGGAATATGATATCAGGCAGTCGGATTTGTTATTATACAAACAATTGACTTTTATTACGAAAGAAAGTGTTAACCTTTAGGAGTGAGAGACCACGCTTCTTTTGGACTTTACAGATCTAGACACTTGCATCGATACGATTTCTGATTCGAATCAGTGAATTTTTTTACACCCTTATTAATGTGAAACGTGTGATTTTCTCTTTTCATCTCTTCCAGGACACACTGCCATCTCCTGCTCCCGCTGGAGCTTCATCACCGAGCAAGACAGACGGAGGAATACAGAAAATCAGGGAAGAAAAGAAGGAAAGGAAGTGGGCTATGCCTGTAGACATCACTTCTCCGTGTGCGGATTTCTACAAACGAATCCCCAATCCTGCTTTTAAGGTGCAGATTATACCTGTGTTTAGTGGCAGTAGCTGACTGTAGATGCTCGGCTCTACATTGCTAGTATAAACCGATGTACAGGAATTTCCAAAATGGCAGGAAAATAATGATACTTTTGCTAAATGTCTGGAGTATAAGGCACTTATTTAGAAGAATATGTGTACACTGATTTATTGTGGATGTGCATTAATATACCAGGCATTTTGTACTCAAAAATATAATGGTGTAGGATTTAAGTTTTAAATGCCTTCTCTTGAAAATCAAGAACTAAGAAATCTCCATTATGAGCAGTATGAACAAAACATGTATGCTATTAATTTATTTGATTATGAATCACTCCTGAGTAATGTATTAGTAATTTGTAGAAATAGCACACTACATTTGTATCATATTTCCTAGAAGTAATGCTTTGTGGTGGCATTTTTTCAATTTATTGGTACAACTACATTATAACAGTGTACCTTTATATCACTATATCATCACATCCCTTTAAAGGACTAAAAATAAATCACTGCCTGGACAGAACAGGATAATGAATTATGTCCCTGTTTGTGTGTGTGTTTGTGTGTGTGTTTCAGTATCCGTTTGAGCTGGACGTGTTTCAGAAGCAGGCTATCCTCAGACTTGAGGCTCACGACTCAGTCTTTGTGGCTGCTCACACCTCGGCGGGCAAGACTGTGGTGGCTGAGTACGCCATAGCGCTCTCGCAAAAACACATGACCAGGTGTGTGTGTGTGTGTTTGTGTTTGCTGAATCTGTATATAAGAACCCAAATGGAAGGTCCAAAATATCCCCCCAAAATGTACACCTGGATAAGAGATAAATAATAATGGAAAAAAATATATGACTTATTAATGTATGACACATTTGGTGGAAATCTTAATAATAGTAATAATAATAATAATAGTAAAAATAATAATGATGATGATGTCTTCCTTCAAACCCTATCTTCCCTGTCAGAACCATCTACACGTCCCCCATTAAAGCTCTGTCCAATCAGAAATTCCGCGACTTTAAGAACACATTTGGCGACGTTGGGCTTTTGACTGGAGATGTTCAGCTAAACCCTGAGGCCTCCTGTCTCATCATGACCACTGAAATATTGAGGTAATAAAGCAACCACGATCATACATTAACATTCATTATCATTCTCTGGTCTAAGAGGAGAATGAGGCTTTCATAACCCCTTTCTCTCTCTCTCTCTCTCTCTCTCTCTCTCTCTCTCTCTGTCTCTCTCTGTCTCTGTCTCTCAGGTCTATGCTGTATAACGGCTCAGAGGTCATTCGGGACCTGGAGTGGGTTATATTCGACGAGGTTCATTACATCAACGATGCAGAGGTGAGATGTGCTTGAATTTGTTCAGTGGATTGCCGTATTTTGGATTTAGTGGTGTAGTCTGGTTTACTTTTTGTCCTGTTAGGGTTGCCTTTGCCAGATTTTTACCATGCTAGAGTTAAAATGTCTTTTAGTTTCAGAAACTATGGGCACTGAATGCTGCTAATGAATCATTCCATAACTGACTCTCGGTTATAAGAGTCTCTTTCTGTTTTTTCTCTCTTTCAGCGGGGTGTTGTGTGGGAGGAAGTGCTCATCATGCTGCCTGAACATGTTAGCATTATTTTGCTCAGTGCTACAGTGCCCAATGCAGTGGAGTTTAGCGAATGGATCGGGTATATGTCATCATCTAACGCTTTTCCTGGGTCACTCTTATTGACGCTGTGTGTTAGGAGAGCATGTCTTTTAAAGGATTTAGCAATTGGACATTCCTATAAAACAGCTACAAATTGCTGTCACTCTTGATCATTTATTTATTTATTTTTTAAAGTATACATTTTTTTGGTAAATGATGAATAGAAAATCTTCTTTCTTGTGGGCTCTTGGTCTTCTTGATCTTTTTTTTTTTTGGTCTTTTTTTCTTTTTCCACTTAATCTATTAGTAATTCATTATGTTTTCTCTTACACCTTATGGCTTATAATTTTTTTAGAAATCGGTCGGTTTCTCTCCTCCTAGGCGTATCAAGAAGAGGCCGATCTACGTGATCAGTACAGTGAAGAGACCGGTGCCACTGGAGCACTACCTCTACACAGGAAACAGCACCAAGACTCAGAAAGAGCTCTTCCTCCTGCTGGATGCTACCGGAGGTTTCCTCACCAAAGGGTAAAGCTGAGAGACTCGTCTTCAGAAGATGGAGTGGTTTTTAGAGTAGGACAAGGCAGTAGGACAGTGTTTTAACAGCTGTTATCTCAGCTTTTGCCAAAAAAAAAAAAACATGCCTGAAATGAAATTTTAAATTCGTTCAGGGCTAGGCATGTTGCTCTAGTAGTTACGGCAGGTTAGGCTTAACATTACATTGAAAACCCCACAGCTATGGAGGGTTTTAATGCTGAATATTAAGCGAAGTGCAAAGGTTCAGCATTAAACACTGCTCTAACGACTGAACCGTAAGGAGCTACAGATAGACAGCTCAGCTCAGAAACTGAACTACAGTAACACTAGTGGGACAAAAACTGTATTAGCACTTATAGGGTTTCTGAAGTGCCAAATGCCTTGTACATGATTGTGACTTAAATATACAGGCCATCTACAGAGAATATTAACATTCTCTAAGCAGACAGTGTTTAGGTGGTGTAAAATTTATACTGAGAGATTTACTGTCCAGGAAATAAGAAACTGTGATTTTTGTGCTTCAGGTACTACGCCGCTGTGGAGGCCAAAAAGGAGCGCACCAGTAAACATGCCCAGTCTTTTGGTACGAAGAAGGTGTCACAGAGCACCACACCAAGTCAGGTGTGTGTTCTTATTCATAACAATAATAATAATAATAATAATAATAATAATAATAATAATAATAATAAAGCTGTGTATCAGACACACTTTCACAACTGTGAGATGATGTATTTTTGCAGGTTATCATGAGTGAGGCCTAACTAACACTGTGAGCAGACAACATGGAGGCAGTTATTTGTCAAACCATCAAATTAAAAGCAAATGAATTTAGTCTGAAGTGTATAAAAAGAGCTGATTGGCTAACCAATAACATTTTTACCCATTCTAAACCATTTTTCTCATTCACTTTTCTGATTAAACATGTCATGACTGTTTTGTTGCAGACCTTTTTTTGAAATAAGTCTACGAGGGAATTTTGCGTTTCTGTACCATATAATTTACACACAAATCTGCACTCGCGTGACCCACAGGTTCGCTTCCTCTCGTTTCCTCACCCTTACTTGTGTTTAGTAGATGTGAGATTCTCCACAAGGGGGCGCTTGTGTTCAAGTAGCTTTTGTATGTGTTGTCACAATGGAGGATCTAATGAATGCACATACAGTATGTTTGCACTTGTGTGCTCTGTGTGTGTGTATATGAAGTAAAAGGATGTGTGCCTGTGTGTGTTTCAGGACCGGGCTGTGTGGCAGACACTGCTCAACTTCCTGTCAGAGAGGCAGCAGACTCCGGTGGTGGCATTCACCTTCTCACGCACACGCTGTGATGAAAACGCTCGCTCGCTCACCTCTCTGGACCTGACCACCTCAGTGGAGAAGAACGAGATCCACTCCTTCTTCCAAAAGAGTCTGAGCAGGCTGAGAGGAGGAGACCGACAGCTCCCTCAGGTACATCCTGATCCATGATTGCTCAGTTTTCTGATGAGAACTTTAAACACTGCATTACTAAGAAAGGCTGTGCTACAGAGAATTTGTCTTGTTCCATTGCTTTAACACACAAAGACACATGGAATATTTGGCTGGCTCTCTTGCTAAGTTTTCTCTTTTCTGGAAGAAGATGTTGTAGATCTAGACAGGTTTTTTTGATGCTTCTACCTGGATAAAAACATGCTGGATAAAAACATGCATATCCTCATTTTCTCACAGTAATGTAACCAGTGCCTTCTGGTGCAAGTGTGGTCCTGGATGCACCTGGAAGTCATAAACAGGATGCAACTGAAACCTCTGCCAAGTCTAAAATCAAAGGAGAGAAAAATCGCATAGCCGAGCGAGTTTGTAAAGACACTCCAGTGTCGGGCTAACAAATGTGAACTCCCTATAAAGTCATATGCAATTTAACAATGCGGTTAAATGCAGTCAACAAAATAAAGTTAACTGAACTCCTTTGTATAAGCCAGATAATACACAAACACACTTCTGACCTGTTCTCTAGTCTAAATCAGAGCTGAGATTTTGTTCTGATCTGCAGTGAAGGCAAAGCTGCAGGAATTGTGACCAAGGCTGGACCTGTGCCAGTCATGTGACCACCACGATGCTGGTAAGACGCTGAATCCGTGCCATGGAGGTGGTGTTCTCCTGCCACTTCAGCCAGACAATACAAACTGGAATTGAAAAAACCTAAATGCAGGAGAGAGTCGTGCTATCCTCATAAACCCTGCCACCCTCAGGGGTAAAAGCATTTTATCCCAAACCTTCTCAGGGAAAATTGAGTGCTGTTAAAAGGTACGACTCCCCAACCATCCGGTGCTCAAAAATAGAGGTCAGAATATACACAAATCCTAGTAATAATCAACAAGGACAGCTTTTTTTTTTTTCTTTCCACAAGCTCAACAAAATGACATTAGCTTCCCCACAGTGCAAGTGGAAGCTCCAGTGTGCTACCTAGTCCCATGTTTTGATCACTCTGAAACCAAATTGACTACATTAAAAAGTGTTCATGTAATAATAAAGCTAACGTAATGTAATAATGTATGGCCAACTGGGTGGCTAGTTAAGTGCATTAATACTGACAAACAAAGGAGTAGCACATCATGATTGCGCCTTGACAAAAAGTCAGCAAGTCATGAGCCAACGTTTGGCCACAAGATTTGATGTTTGGTCCTTATATCACAAAGCTAGTCTTTATTTTATCTTGACATTCGTAACTGAGAGTTATCGGATTTTGCTCGGTTTTGTCAGTTTCCACGTGCCTAGTAAAAATAGTTCTCAGATAAGCGTTCACCCTATCATAGGGAGATTGTGAGCTTGAATCCTGATGATGCCACAACCATCAGGAGCAAAACTGGTCATGCTCTTTGAGTGACAGAAATGGGAGGGATGGGATCTGCCATTAATCACAACACTAGCCAATCGTTTGAATCCGTGAGCTTATGCTGGCTTCACGTGTCTCGGAGGAAGCACGTTTGCCTTCATCCTCCCCAGCTGGTAGCTGTTGTATGATGGGGAGAGCTGGCTGGTGGGTGACAATTGAGAGGTGACCAAATTGTGGAGAAAATGGGGGGTCACCTGTTGGCCAATGTGTGTAGTGCAGCAGATGGTGGGATAAGACACAAGTCCATCACAAAAAATCACTTGGTCTGTGGAAAATAAACTTGTATATAGTCGATCAAGTCATCATGAAAATTGTAATTAGTCATATTATAGTCATCCATATATATATTTTTTAATGTGTAGGCCCCCAATTTAATTCAAGATACACATTTTTGTTACAATTTAATTTACTAGTAAATGAGCACTAATAAATATATTCATGGATTAACCCTGCTGAATACTTTTTCCGCTTTATGCCTCATATCCTCTTACTTAAGGACCAGACAAGGCATGCAGAGCACTAACCTGCTCAGAGGTGCGTGTCTGAATCCGGGTAATTAACCTTACATATTTTTACAGCCAGTGCTTGGTTTAATGGACCGCACTGAAGATATGGATTACTTAAGAATGATAACAAAGCGAGGGAAAAAAACAGCCAAGCAACCTTGTCTTTAGAGGAAATAGTGCTGATGTAGAGTATGTGTGAGTCAGAAAGCTAGAATTCTGAAGAACACACAAAAGTGTTTGGATAAACAGTAAAGATTTGCTATCCTGCGCATGGGGTTTTATTTGTAATTGGGATGTCCGTTCCTGCTTTACTGACATTTTTGAATCATTATTTTGTTACTGAGTGGAAAATTAAATATTGAGATTTCACCATATGTTTTATTTTATATTCAAGACACATTAACATCCTTCTTCAGTTATTATTTTTTGGGGGAAAAAAGTTGACAAAATGGACCCTGGCTCTATGATTTTTGCCGGAGCAGTAGATTCTTATACTGACAACTTGGCACTTATGTGATGTTTTTGTTGCTCTTTGGTTCTCAGATCCTGCTGATGAGGGACTTGCTGAAGAGAGGCATTGCCGTGCACCACAGCGGCATCCTGCCCATCCTGAAGGAGGTCATCGAAATGCTTTTCTCTAGAGGCCTTGTAAAAGTACGTCTTAAAATCTTTGTTGTTTGCTCTAGGTGGTGTTTCAGTGTACACTGTATAACAGGATCAAGCAATTTATATATGGCTAGACAAATATGTCCTATCATATCTTTGCATCATCTCAGGTAACAAACTATTACGTGTATTACATGTGAGAATTTAAAAAAGTATACTGAGGAATTTGTTTAATTTAATAATTCAATAATTATTATACAAAAACATTTAATAATTCAGAAATGACATAACATTATTTGATTGTGTTTTTGCTCTTTAAACTCAGCTTGTACTTTTAAAAAAACATTATTTGAACGTTTTAGTTGGTATTAAACATTTAACAGGCATGTTACTGTTTCTTATGCCACAGCACTGTTGAATTCTCAAATTCTTGAATTTTATTAATGCACCTATCGTTTCTATAGTAACAGTTTAAACCGGAACTTATATATTGGATTCTCCTTAAAATATGTCTAAAAATAAATGGCTGAAGAAACCTAAGGAACTAACATGTTTCGCTGCCATTCCACAACATTAAATGTAACTATAAATGGGTAAAAAGTATGACATGGTGTTCTTTTAATTACTAAAAAAAATGCTGTCGTTGGCAAATTGCTGTGGTATAAGAGGAATAAAACACTACAGGACGTGTTGTTTTAGACAAATAATCAACTTCCTGGTGGTAACGGGTCCTTTATATCGGACCGCATCACACCACTCCCATGTTGATTATTTTCCCATCAGCATGCCTCCAAGTGTTTTGTTCTTTGCGTAATATACAAGAGCTAACAAGGTTCCAGTATGCATGTCTTCTGTTATTATGAGGATGGATTAAGGGCATTTTGCAGTTTTTAATGAGACTTTTGAATGAGTTTTACTTCTCCCTGATGTCATTATTATGTGAAACTTTAATATCAGGCAATTCCACAATGCTCGTTGATTTGTGCATTACAAAACCCACTGGGGATTAGCTATAACAAGCACCTCAATAAATGTAGGATAATAGGTCCTCCTCCCGTACCCCCCCCCATTCAGTAATCTAGTGCATACAGATGATCACAGTGATGTTCTCTTTCTCGTGGAGGTTCTGTTCGCCACCGAGACTTTTGCGATGGGTGTAAACATGCCTGCCAGGACCGTAGTGTTCGACAGCATCCGCAAACACGATGGAACTGGATTCAGAAACCTTCATCCTGGTAAAAAGAAAAATAATAATAATAAGTAGTGTGCCTTTATTCTGTGTCCTCCTAAATTCTTTGTTCTACTCTCCTAATGGACCTACAGTCAGCTCCAGAATTATTGGCACCCTGGGTAAAGAGCAGTTGGGGGTGGGAAGAGTTGTTGTGGTTAATTAGCATAATCTCACACTGAAAATATGTGAGAACTCTAATCTTTAATTGAAGTAAATTTATTCGAAGAAAATAGGCAGCCCAAATTTAATATTTTTAACAAAACTACATGTCACTATTATTGGCACCCCTGCATTTAGTACTTTGAGCAAGGTCCTTTTGCCAACATAACCACTGAGTCTATAATGCTTCATGAGATTGAAGAATTAACCACAAACACATTTTATCATAACCTGTGTTTCTTACAAATAAGGGTGCCAATAATTCTGGAGCTGTGTATGTGTAAGAATTCCTTGCCTGTCAGTCTGTTCCTGTTTTTTATTACTATTTATGATAACTGTGATAACAAAGACTGAATTGATGCTCATTAGTGTTAGTGATCGTGCTGCTCATTAGATTTCACCAGGTGTTGATGGAATAACAGACCACAGTGAATGGGCAACACAATTATGTGTAAAAAGACAGATGTCTAATGTAAATTCGCTTCATCGAAAGCTTTATGAAATACTACAGGAGGCCTTTGATGTGCCTCTGTGTTTGTGCTGAGTGGGTGTAATCGCTTTGGATAGATGAGTGTAATCACTATGCACATGGTGATCAGTGAGAGGAAGAACATCAGAAATGACACTTAGCTCATTTCTTTAACATTTGAACTAAAATTAGTTGACATAAATAATTAAATAAATAAATTAGCAAATTTGAGGTAGTCATAAGCCAAACATTACATGCGCCTGACATTACATGTCCAAATTTTATTTCTAGAATTATTATTGAGTAACAGAATATTGGTATTTAATGTTAAGTGAGAAAGAGATGGGAGTCTGTCACTGATAGAGGGCTGTGTTTTTAATTCTGAGATATTAATGTGCGTCTTGATGCATGTTCAACAAGAGGACAGAAGGGACAGAGGGCTACACCTCCTTTACTGGGACTGTCATACACAGGGGCCACACCTCCTTTACTGGGACTGTCATACACAGGGGCCACACCTCCTTTACTGGGACTGTCATACACAGGGGCCACACCTCCTTTACTGGGACTGTCATACACAGGGGCTACACCTCCTTTACTGGGACTGTCATACACAGGGGCCACACCTCCTTTACTGGGACTGTCATACACAGGGGCCACACCTCCTTTACTGGGACTGTCAGACGCAGAGGCCCCGCCTCCTTTACTGGGACTGTCGTACACAGAGACCCTGCCTCCTTTACTGGGACTGTCATACACAGGGGCCACACCTCCTTTACTGGGACTGTCAGACACAGAGGCCCCGCCTCCTTTACTGGGACTCTCAGACGCAGAGGCCCCGCCTCCTTTACTTGGACTGATAGATGCAGAGTAAAAATTTACTTCTGTAAATGACCTAACAAGAGTAATCTCAGCCCAAAGTTAATTAAATACACACACAGAAAGATTGTGTGTGTCATTGTGTGTGTCATTGTGTGTGTGTGTGATTGTATATGACTGTGTGTGTTTGTCTGCAGGTGAGTACATACAGATGGCGGGGCGAGCAGGCAGAAGAGGGCTGGATGCTACAGGCACAGTCATCATCCTCTGCAAGACTGGAGTTCATGAAATGGCGGATCTGCACACGATGATGCTGGTGGGTTCTGAAACTGAGTGCACCTCCATTTTATAATTGCGTTTAGTCTCCGCTCTAGAAAGCTTTGCCCAAGGCGTTTTGAAATTATACTTATTCTGGTTTGATATAGCTTTTAAATTCCAGATTAGTGGCGTAAGAAAAATATATGAAAAATATATCAGAAACAATTCCTAGCAGCTATAAACAGATTATCTCTTTTTCTCTCTTTCTCTCTCTCTCTCTCTGTTTAAGTTAAGACCAAAAAGGCAGCTTGTCATGTTACAGAGAAAGCATAAACTCCTGGAAAACTTAAAGTGAATCATATTGGAGTGGCCCTGAATCGAATCATATCACATCATTAGTGAATTGAAGTGTATTGCATCGTCACTTGTTTAACTACATGGTTTTTGTATCATATCGTATACTACGTGTCGAGATGTGTATTGTGTCGCCTGAAAGGCGGAGATTCACACATCAGTGTTCCAGGTCTTTGGAACATTGGAGACTGTTTTTGTTGGTGATTTGTTTTCCAGCTGAGAGGCAGGGGCTTGGTGGATGATAATAATAAAGTATTTGAGATGTTTGGTATAATCGGGTTATTGATTAGAACATGTGATGGAATTGTGGTGTGTGTAGCTTGTAATGGTCTGACTCAGGTAGATGTAAGTAAGATGTTGTAGGATCATTTTTGTAGTCTGGGAGCCAATACTATGAATATTCCAAGTTATAAATTTAAGTGATGATACATTATGTTCACTAATTGTTCGCTCTTAACAGGCCTCTCCTTTCCTAAGCAGTATGGTTAGATTTCTAAAGTGGAATTAAAGGGAAAACAAGCTTGTCATAGCAATCAGGAACCATTGATACGAAGTGTGTTGTGGCTTTTAATTTATTTTTTACAGGTGCCATTTTATTACATAATGAAAGGTTTTAAAATGTGAGTGCTTGTGCAATCTGTGCCTGCATGTTTGTGTGTTTGGGGGTTCCTATCTGGCTCTTCTCTGAATGTTAATCAGCGCTGTGTCATGGATGGTTCCAGAGGCTCGTGCCGGCTCACTGCTCCATGGCAACAGCATCACCGATGGACAGAGGGATGTAATTACTCACAGCAGGATAGAAAGAGCTGTGATCTCCATCAAACCCATTTTACTTATTTTTCACATTCCTCAAAAAAAAAAAAAAAAAAAAGCTGTTGCAAAACTCAGTTAATGGGTTTTGAGTTTATTTTCTCAGCTGTTTGGTCATATCTGTGTTAAAAACTGTGTGCAACAAGGCGTAAATTTTACTCATTTGCAGTCTAACCTGATTTTTATTATGCAGTTGATTGAAAGACTTTTCGCATTTCCTCAGGGAAAGCCAACGTTGCTGCAGTCCCAGTTCAGGCTGACTTACACCATGATCCTCAACCTGCTGCGAGTCGAGGCCCTCAGAGTCACCGACATGATGCGCAGGAGCTTCTCTGAGAGCCACAGGGACACACAGGTGGATACATTTCCCAGCAGCCCCTGTTCTTCAAAGCTCTTTTGTAAAATACCTGAAGTTTTTTCTGTAGGTTTTTTGCAGAGCATTATATACAGGAAATACAATAAGGTGGAAATAATATATCAACTGCTGGAGAGTTAGCATTGTATAAAAATTTCAAATCAGTTTTGTTGCTTTTGTTCTATGTCCTGAAAAAAAAAAAGCAAAATCTTTTAAACCCTTTTAATTTTTTTATCTTTCTGCTTAAGGCAAATTAGGTTGGACTGACCTCAAAGTTTTTTTTTTTCAGATTTCTAGGAAAGATGTGTAGCAGATGTAAGAACATTTGGCAAATTATCTTTGCAAATTTTCTGTCTTTGGTCTCTGTCACTTTCTCTCTCTCTCTCTCTCTCTCTCTCTCTCTCTCTGTCTGTTTCTCTCTGTCTCTCTCTTTCAGGCCAATGAGAGGAGGATATCGGAGTTGAAAAGTGAGCTTTCCTCTCTCCCACCTCTTGACACAGAGGGTCAGTTATCTGATCTGCTCTCCTATTACCACACATTGACAGAGCTACGCATTACAACAGAAGCCCTGCAGGTACATGAACACACACACACACCATCATCACACCATCACAGATCTACATATCCTGTGCATAACGTACATCGCCTCTGTAATCCCATAAGATACTACTTTTATATTGAAATACATACTAAACAGTATTTTTTTAAAAAAATGCTTTTGGTTTTTTGTACGTGAATAAAAATGTGAGTTTCTCACTCCCACTGTCTCAGCAAGCAGTGATGGAGTCAGTGAATGGAATGAAGGCCTTGTCAGTGGGGCGGGTTGTTATGGTCAACAACGCTCAGCACTTCAATGCCCTGGCTGTCCTCTTACAGGTCCGTGTGTGAAGGCTTCATGTCTAATTTTATTGTCACAGCTTGAGAGTTCTCGAACTTGGTGGCTGAGTTTGTTTAATGGAAGTGTCTGCCGTTCTGCTGCCCTCAGGTGTCCACTGACTCTGTGAATCGGACGTTCACTGCCCTCATCATTTGTGATAAAGGGAACGAAGAAGCAGCAGGACCCGTTCAGAACAACCGGGAGTTCACACACCTTCACAACAGCAGCCTTTTCATCCCAGAGGGTCAGTCTCGTACATGTCACCACTTCATACTGGCTACTGTACGAAAAAGACAAGTTATATTGTTCTCATTGTTCGTGTGTGTTTGTGTGAGTTTAGGTCCCTGCAGTCACACAGTGCAGAAGCTGAAGCCGCAGGACATCTCAGCCATCACAGTTAAGACCCTGAAGGTCATTCCAGAGAGGATTATCGATAACTATAACAAGAGACAGCAGCCCCGCTTCAGGTGGAAGAGCATCCGTTTTGTGTCCGCTCCCATTTATTTCACTTTTCTCAGATCGTTAAAGTCAACTTTCCCTCTTTTCTTCCCAGACTGGATCCACCCGGTCAAGCCATTTCCACTGCAACTCAGGAGCTCCTGCGATTGGCTGAGGCCAGCCCAGATGGCATCGCGACCCTCGACCCTGTGAATGACCTCCACCTGAAGGGTGTGGATGTGGTGGAGGGTGTGATGAGGCAGCGAGTCCTTCGGGACAGCCTCAAAGACTTCCACTGCACCCACTCACCCACCTTCACTGAGCAGGTAGGTCTTGCTCTGTTGTTCCCTCACCTGTGCCTACATTTACCTGTCTCACCCTTTAACTGTCTCACTCATTCTTGCCTGTCTACCAGCTGAGGGCCTGGTGGAAGACTGTGTCTGGGTCATGGCACCAAAAGTTCGGAACTCTTCTTGTTCTCTCTCTCGAGTTCTAAAAAAAGTGTGTGATTATTTGTACACCTCTCGTTGATTCACGAAAAACCACCAGAAGCATCTACTTAGACAGTTACTTGTACAAAATCCTAAGTGTGTTCTTTCAAGCTGCTGCACAACTTTGCATGGTATTAAAAACTGAATTATAATAGCTAATCCTTCTGGCCCTGGCTGCCATCCCTTCAGTCTCGGTGCATAAGAGGCTAATGTCTCATAAGCTCATATTAATGTCATCCAGGCTCCAGCGTTGGAGGAATGAGATTAAACTCATCTCCTGCCACTAATTTGAATTTATTCGGATGCCTAGTCAGAAAAACGTCTTCCATGAGTGATTAGTGATTGAGTGGATTGTCTAACAGCAGCTCCTTTTTTGTCCTCAGTTTGCACGTGTGCAGGAGCGGATGAAACTGCAGGAAGAGTTGGATAAACTGCTGTTCTTGATCTCAGATCAGTCACTGACTCTGCTGCCAGAGTACCACCAGAGGATTAAGGTCAGTGCCCATTACACTACCCGGCTGTTACTGCTGCTTTCCTGATCTCTTCCCAAACACAAAGTGGCACATGGTAGACCAGTTACACTTTTTGTAATGTGGAGGACATAATTTGATCAGTATAGTGAGAAGTATATTCTTATGAATTACGTAAATATCATCCTCCTATTGAAATGCAGTCATTTAAAAAAGTGACATTTTGTAGTGAATAAATCACTATGAGGAGCGCTATTACAGGAAAATAATCAGTGGCAGAACAGCGTGATGTGCCCCGACAAAAAGTGAAGTAGAGTCACTGTTAAAGCCCTGAAGTTGTCTCGAAGTGTTTTATTCCTCTTATGCCACAGCAGTTACCCAATTCTAAAATATTGACATGTTTTATCCATTTATTGTTACATTTAATGTTTTGAAACGAGTTAGTTCTTCCCACTGCATAAGTCTACATACGTACATCGTATGTTGGCTGAATATTTGCTGTGTATTCCCAGAAAATGCAATACCACAATGTAGTTTTATATAATGATTGTGTGATGTGAATATATTTTGGTATTCTGATCCACAGGTCCTGGAGGCTCTGAACTACATCGATGGTAGTGGAGCGGTGCAGCTGAAGGGTCGAGTGGCGTGTCAGATCAGCAGTCATGAGCTCCTGCTCACAGAGCTGCTGTTTGAGAACACGCTGAGTCCTCTGGCCCCAGAGGAGAGCGCCGCCCTGCTGTCCTGCCTCGTCTTCACACAGAACACTCAGATAGAACCGCACATCCCCAACACGATCCAAGAGGTATGCACAGCACCGTGTGTGTGTGTGAATGTGTGTAACACTGCTAATGTTCAACTTGCTATAAAACTATAGAGGTGACTGGTGATTACAGCCTTCTGGAAGTTTCTCTCCCATTCAGTACCTTCATAGATAACTCAGAAAATTTGTAAATGAAGAGATCAACGCGCCAGACCAAACTGTTTGCCATTATATTATAGCCATTTATTTTTAAAGAAATGTTTGAAAAGATGACAGAAGAAGGTAAATGACTGTGTAATAAATATCATGACATGCATTAAAGGTGTGGATCAGGACTGTGCTCATGCAGGTGGGATCGGCTGGTCATTTTGAAGCTCACAGGACAAAGAAAAAGCATATTTATTATCATAGTCATGCTTTGGCATGTCAGGTAGTTCACACGATACAAAATAGTGGATGTTAGACAAAATATCTATACAGACATCTCTATATTGGTAAAGTCTGATGCCACATGTGCACTTCTTTTATCATCAGTGCACTGTTATTCAGAAACATTGGCAATATGCAGTGTGGTCTCTCATTCCTCAAAATATACAGTAGCATAACAAAACAAAATACTGAACCTAACAGTAGTAGTACAACCTAACTGCAGTTTGAGAAATCTGAGAAATCTGTTCAGTTATTCGCTGCTTTCACATGTAAAAAGGAATAATGAATTTTTTTTCTAGTGCACTGCTAGTCTGTCTAATCAGAGTGCTTACTGACTCACTGTTGCCAGAGTGCAGTTACTGGAACAGGCTGCTTCTGCTCCAAGCCTCCAGGAAGGGCAACACACCTGCTGAGCTCCACACACACACACAGGCACACACGCACACTTGTCCTGTGTCAGTGTGTGTTGTTAAACAGCCCTGGAACATGAACAAGTTTTAAAGAGGGCCTGAAATAGTGAATGAAAGGCAAGTGACGAGTGTGTGTGTGAGTGATTTATAGCATGCAGGAGTGCCTCTGAAGGATCAGAAGAGAATCGAGTAGAGACATGGAAGCTCTATGACTTTGAGTTTTAATAACATGAGAGATAACATCCTTACTGTCTGTTTTTTCTCCCCTCAAACAGGCAATCGATCGGGTGCTGTGCGTGGCTCAACGTATCGGGGAGCTACAGCGCGACTGCGGCCTCTCTCAGACCGTCGAAGACTTTGTGTCCCAGTTTAAGTTTGGCCTGACTGAGGTGGTGTACTGCTGGGCCAGAGGAATGGTGAGCACTGACCCAAAAACCCACACAAGTTTGACCTTGCAAGGCTGCCGTATCACTGAGCCACACTGGCCTTGTTTCTCAGAGGATTTTTGCGAGAGTGCTTTATAGGATTTTAACAGTGTGATTAAATAAGGAATAAAACACTTAGGGGAGTGCTGTTATAGGACAATAATCAATGAAGCAGTGGTGTGATGAAGTGGAGTGACTGTTGACACACCGAAGTTGATTATTTTCCAATATCCGAGCACATCCCGAAGCGTTTTTCTTTTATAGAAGCTGCATTATGTTTAATGTTGTAGAACGTCCATGAAGCAAGCCACTTCCTGTTATCACTTACAGTATAGCAGCTATAAATAGTCATTCTCTCAGTAGTCCTTCTTCCTCTCTCTCTCTCTCTCTCTCTCGAAGTTAATAAGACAAAAAAATGCAGTTTGTCATGTTACCAAGAAGTTGTAATGCACAAAATCCTCTGTCCTGAAGACTTATGCATGGAGGAGACTCCTTCCATAAATGTAAAATCATCTCCTTACTGAAAACTTTCTGTATCCCTGATTAGATTAGACATTTTTCTTTGCTATAAATACCAACACATTTTTGATCTGTTTATTGTTAGGTTTAGATAATGAGAAGTGCCTGTATCACTCCGCTGAGTCGATTATTTCCGTACAACAGACTATCGGCTTTTATTTTTTACTTATCTATTTTATACTTATATTTTCACGTATCATCTGTGTACTGTTACTATCACATCACTTTATCACAATATATCACCACACTTGAACATGTTAACATTAACAGGTATAAACTGTGCATTACGTGACAGTAGTAAATCAGAGCATGATGTATTTGTGTGTGACAGCCCTTTGCAGAGATCGCCCAGCTGACGGACGTGCAGGAGGGAACGGTGGTGCGCTGCATTCAGAGACTGGACGAAGTTCTGAAGGAGGTTAGACAAGCAGCCCGAATTGTAGGAGATTCGGTTTTGGGCAGCAAGATGGAGAGAGCATCGCTGGCCATTCGCAGAGACATCGTGTTCACGGCATCTCTTTATACGCACTGAGAGAGTGTGTGCCTCAGAATGGCTGAGCGTGTGTGCTAATGTGTAAAAATGGGCAAGTAAACATAAAGTGCCAGTTAATGATTGCATGAATGTGCTAACATCCTAATTAATTGATCCGAAAACACTGAGGATCAGCGTGCATTGTTGAAGGAGAAATGGCCATTTTACATCTGTAATGATTAAAGATGGCGCCTCTGAGCACTGAAGACAGCTGAAGATACTAAATCCATGTGATTGCAGCTTTGAAGTGGGTCCAAATGTTTACATTGTGTGTGTGTGTGAGTGTGAGAGAGAGAGAGAGTGAGTTTGCTTGCATTGTTAAGAAAGCAGTAATGTCTAATGAATTGGAAATGAAAGACAAAACCAATCATGGGCTGTAATTTATTGTACAGTAATAAAATCCACTGTATCTGAAATGAGCGATAGTCCACTCCACAGCACTACATGTCAACTCTATTAAAACAAATACAACTAGGAGTTGGGGCTCCTAGTAAACATTACATTGACTGTCTTGTAAAATGAATTTAAAAGAATCTCATAAAAAAGAGACGTAGTGATTAAGGATGGAACTATATGATAAATTTAAGCATGATAATCATGCAAACGATATTCTCTGCCATATAACAGTGCAGTAGAAATTGCTCTTCGCCTTCATTGTAGAATCTAAAATAGCACTTTCCCTGATCATGTAGCAGATTTTCACAGAACGTCCTGCAACACAAATTCATCATTGTAGCATAATGTTACACTTAGAGTTATTTCAGAATTCCTCAACACACTTTACTTTCATACCTGGTACACTGTCACACTCCTAATGATATTATTTATAATCATTTCCATCATACAGCAATATTCTTGGTCATAAGTACAATGAAAAAGTCCATGTTTAAAGGATGTGTGTAAGTTAGCTCGTCTTTGTCAACATGACTGTGCTTTCAGATCAGCTGTATTATAATTGTCAGATCACAGATGCATAAAGTGTACATTTTTGCTGACTTTTTTCCTTGCTTTTGGTAAAAATGCCATTTTGCTAATTCTAAAACTTTAAATGCTGCTAAATGACTGCCTTGGTTGCTGAATTGAGCTAGCAAGCAAGTGTAACTAGCTAATGTTCATTGACTATATCGGCTAGCTAACATGGCTAATCATCCTTCACTCAATACTAGACAAGCTAATTCAATAAACCTTTTACAAGAATACACAAGAATTGTTTTGCCACAGGACTGTGGATTGTTTCAGCGTTTTTCATTATATTTTGGGAATCGTGTATATCTACAAACAAGTATGTCAGTGTGTGTGTTTGAGCACGGTGAACTGTGATATCTGCAGTATTCCTGCCATAGTTTCACCAGTAACCAGATATTACTTGTGTGTTGGACCATTCTCAGCCCCTCAGTGACATTGATGGTAGCAACATGGGTCATGTTGATGGGGTTTAAAATATCAGTGTCACTGCTGGGTTAGGAATAGTCCACCAGTCAACAATATCCAGCCATCTCTGGTTTCCCCCCACCTCCCAAAAACAGAGAGTACACCCTCAGAAATAAGGTACCAAACTGTACTTTTCTTTGTCACTGGTTTGGTACCATCAAGAGTACATCTTTTGTACCTTTAGTATGTATCTCTATACCTTTAAAAATAAATTAAGGTACATAAATAGACCTTAAGAACCACTGATATACCTTTAAGGATTAAGTCTAAAAGCTAATTAAAGTGTGAAAGATGAAAGATACATACTAAAGGTACAAAAGATGTCCTTGTTGCTGGAGTGAGGTGCCACCACAGCGACAAGGTGAGTGTAGGTCGATTGGCTACACTAAATGGCTCCTCAGTGTAAATGAGTCTGTGACTGTGTAAAATACTTACCAGATGGCAAAGATGGTCTACTAGCTTGACCAGCTTGGCCTGTGTTTTGGCTCTTGGCAGCTTGTCAGAGACCAAGCTGGATTTTTCAGTAGAGTGATAAAATGTCTAATGAATGTCGATAGAAGACAGGTGTACCTTGTAATTTGGCAAATGAGAATATATCTATATATCATTATCTATGGATTAAACTCCGGTTAAGACTATGCTTCGTTGGTGTGTGTTAGAGCAGGAAAGCAGCACTCGACCCCAGGTATACACTATATGGCAACAAGTATGTGGACACCTGATCATCACACCCATATGCACCCCTTCCAAAACCAAACAACAAAACATGGAGATGGTCCCCATTTGCTGCTATAATAACCTCCACTCTTCTGGGAAGGCTTTCCACTAGATTTTGGAGCGTGGCTGTGGGGATTTGTGCTCATTCAAGCACAGATGTTGGATGAGGAGGCCTGGGGTGCAGTCGGTCTTCCAGTTCATCCCAAAGGTGTTCAGTGGGGTTGAGGTCAGGGTTCTGTGCAGGACACTCGATTTCTTCCACTCCAACCTTAACACACCATGTCTTCATGGAGCTCTCTTTGTGCACAGGGGCATTGTCATGCTGGAACAGGTTTGGGCCTCTTAGTTCCAGTGAAGGGAAATTGTAATGCAACAGTATACAAAGACATTCTATACCATTGTGTAGAACTTTGTAGCGACAGTTTGTGGAAAAAAAAAACATATAAGTGTGATCATGAGGTGTCCAAATACTTTCCATTATATAATATAGCTTGTCAGAGACCAGTCTGGATTTTTGAGCAGGGTGATAAAATGGATGAATGTAGATACAAGACAGGTTGTAAATTGGTGGATGAGAGTGTATTTATGTATCTTTATCTATGGATTCAAGGCTGGGTTTGGTGAAGGACCATGTTTTGGGAAGCAGTGCTCATCCCCGATACACAAGACAGATGAATGTTGGGCACTCATGAGTTGTATATTGAGTGATTTTGATGGATTCTCCATTCCTAGTCTCTACCTGACTGAAAATTAACCTTTTTTTTTTGTCTTTCCCAGACTCTTCTGTCTGTCTCTTTAAGACAGCCACACCGTGTGTGATTAATTCAGTGTGATGCGATGTGCTGACAGGAGCCCATTTTCCCCTACATGTAGCTCACTGCTCCAGTACTGTATGCAGGGGAAAAATCCAGTGAAATCCACTTGGCACCTACGAACATTTCGTATTCGACCATAAAACCTGGGACTATAAAAGCGGAGATCATATTTTTTTCTGTGAAGATGCTCTGATAGCCTGAAGGACTTCCCAGCCGTTTTAACGTCTCGGTTAACGGTTAACGGTTTAAAAATTTAAACAAAGGGCACGCGCGCCTGGCGTATTTCCAACTGATCACTCGTCGCCTCAGATCCGCTGTGCGTGATGTCGTCGGGAAAACACGGTAAGATTGATTGATTATTCTGATTTATTTACACATGCCATTGATAATGAATTCATTTTCTGGACATTAGAAACCCCTCCTAACGTCAAAAACATGAAAATGGACTAGAATGGGCTAATTAATAATCTTGGTTCACGGAAGGTAATGCTGTCTCTCTTTATACAGCCGCATAATGTGTGTAGGGTTTTATTTTATTTTTATTTTTATTTTTACTTTACCAGGCTCTAACACGACAGCTGGAATAAAATAATCTAATAAAAATAAGCATTGAGCTCATTATTAAGCTACACCTTATGAAGACTAAATGTGGCTACATTTATAAAAGAAAGAAAGAAAAGAAAGAATAATAATAATAAAAATCGGCTCATGGCGTCCGAATACCAAATTGCTCTGTGCTCCCTACACAGGCGCACTGCATAGGGTATTCAGTAATGGGCTCGTGCACCCTACGTAGTGCACTAGTTCTCGAATCCGTAGCCGTTTGGTATTCGGACAGTGATTGATAATGGATACAGAATGGAAAATCTACCTGTTTCATTTCTGACGTTAAATCGTTACAGTTTTATTTATTTATTTATTTATTTTGTCGTGGTTTTTTTTTTTTTTTTTTTCTTTGCTTGTACAGTTTTTAAAGGGACATCTGTCGCGTTCTCTAAGAATCTACCGACACAGAAAAACATCATTTTGTGGGAATTTATTATGTAACTGGTATATTTGAAGGGTTTTCAGCTATCATGGATTGAAAAAAATAAAATAAAATAAAAAATAAAAAAAAGAAATGAAGGAAAATTATATTCATATGATGTTGTCCAAGTTGATTTAATGCAATTATGGCTTTAGTATGAGCATAATACTGTATTTTGAAGGATTTAAATGCAATTATTACATGCAATATTACATAATAATATTATTAATATTATTAATAATAATAATAATAAATGATGATGAAGATGAACAGAAAGAGCAACCAGGCAGAATAAAAGGACATAAGAGCATGCAGTGATACATTGCAACACATTTTCTCTCTGCAGTGAGTTCCTCTATAAAGCTGCAGTGTTACTGCACAGATAAAGAGCTCACTTTTGTTCAGAAATATTTTGCAGTTAAAATGCAGATGACAGGTTGTTTTGTGTTGCTTCACATTTTGCAGCAGTGTCTGCTGTGTGTCCGTCTCACATGACAAGGTGTCTGTCATTCCTCATTTCCTGTTAACAGGGCGAGAAGGAAAATCTTTTTTTTTTTTTTTTTAAATCCTGCAACATTTTTGCACAGTGATGGAGTGATGGAGAAACCTCTCATGCTTGTCTCTTGTAGACAGCCGAGAGTTTTTCCGGTCTGCCCTTTTCTGTGGCTTGATGGTGTAGAGATGTTCTGCCGGTTCGTATTCGCTAAGGACCCTGATAATATTGCAGATTTGATTGTGTTTCTGTGTCATGGTCTCAGGGCCATCTGACATTTTTCGTTCTGATTAGGGAAGCGTCGATACCGATACTGTGATCATTCCCCAGCATCCGATACCAGGTGATACTATGTGATGTAAGCCTGGTGTGCGTGTCTTCATGGGCATGCAGCACAAAATGACTGGGCGAATTTCATGATTTAATGATGGAAATCGAAGCAAAGCAAGCTGTGAAAATACCAAGAGGAGGAACTACAGCATCTTGTTCCAATACAGCTAACCTGATAAAAACATCTCAGATATAAATCTCAGAACAAAGAGTTCATTACTAGCAGCAAACGATGCCGGCTAGGTGAGAAAAGATGTCTACACACAAAGCTAGGTGAGTGAAAACAACAGCTCTTACCCAGAATCTTGTTCTTGATGATGAGCCACTGTCGATCCTTGACAGCGAGGGATTCTGATGGAATGACGACGATAAAACATACTTTACTTACAGCTAAACGGAAGCACTTTTTTCCCCGAAGTGAAACAAAACCACACCACAACCGTATTCGATTTACAGTAACTGAAGCAGCTAGTTAATGAACTTCATTTAAAATCAACTCGCTATCGTTATAAAGAACAAGTCTAGTAAGCTAAGCTCGTTAACACAAGTGTGTCACTATATAAACCAGGGAAATATAAACAGAGATAAATAAAATGTTCCATGATGCCCCGATTGATTAATACTAAGAGGTTACTCATATTGGTCTCATTCTTAGTATCTACGAGTTCTCAGTCTGGGGAAAACAATGGTACGGATGATGTAGCAGCACTTTGGTTAGCATTGCTGAACTGATGATCGGTTACAAAATGGCTTGTCCTCAAACACCTCTCTCTCACACACATACACACAAACACACACACACACACACCATCTGATGTTATCAATATCCTACACTGTCTAGTTCACTGTACATAATGATTTGTAATGTGTATGCAATGAGCTCCCAAAGCATTTTAATCAATATCAGATGAAGCACCAGGATAAGTATTCATTAAGCCCAGTTGATTTTGCTGCAGCGTAGTTCTCGGCCTGGAGCGCTCTGGTACAATTGATCATAGTCACAGTACATGCACAAACAAGCGTCAGGGGAAAAAAGAGTGAGCTGTAAAGTCTGGTGGAAGAAACAAACAATGTTAGGCATGCCAAGAAACATCAAGAGCTGCTCATCTGAGTGATGCAACACAACCAGAGAGGATGGCACAAGAATTATTTCAGCTAAAGGAAAACATCTCCCTGAAACACATTAAAGGTGTTATTTCCACGTGAACTTATCGGTTGTGTGGCATGCTGATCATTATTGCTGGTGTAGTTACAATGGCATTTAATAGGAGAAAACATTTCAGCAATCTCAAACATCAGGGATAACAGACAGGTTTTGCTATTAGCTCCTGACAAACAAAAGAGCAAGAGCTTCTTGTTTCACTCACCATTGGTTGAGGTGAAACTAACTAGTTAGCTAATAATCTAGCTTGCTAGCCAACTTTGGTCATATTTTTAGTCAGAGTTAGTATGTAGTTAATTTAGCAGTGGTCTTTTAATTGTCATTTAATTAGCCTTAATTATCTTGGTACTGTACAGTTGAGGCCAAAAAGTCCCACAAATCATTTTTTTTAATCTAAAGACATTCAGTCTTCTTTATTTCTTTGGCCAAGTTGATTTTGTTCACATCAGAGATACTTTTAGAACAACTCATTAGAGACAGGTCTATTTCAGGTTTAATTCACTAGATCAGAATTCCAGTGGGTTAAAAGTTTGCATACACCATGATGACTGTCTCTTTCAACAGTCTGGAAGATTGATGTAATGACTTTTAGAAGCTTCTGGTTGGCCAGTTGTTATAATCATGAGTTAATTGGGAGAGGCTCTATTTAAGGGCCAGTGTCTTTTTGGTCAGATGAGACTATCCAAGAACCTCAGAAAAGAAAATTGTGCACCTCCACAGGTCTGGTTCCTGCTTAGGAGCAATTTCCGAACAACTAAACGGACCACAAGCATCTGTACAATTATATATAAAAATCTTGGGACCACACAGACACTGCATCGTTCAGGAAAGAGGCACAAATTAACTCACAGATGAACCTTGGTCTGAAAGGTTCAAGTGAACCCTAAGACAACAACAAAGGAAACTTTTGAAGGAGTTGGAGGCATCAGGCACCAAAGTATGTACATCCACCATTAAGTGAGTCCTACATCACCATGGCCTTAAAAGATGTAAGGGAGCAAGGAGGAATTTTGGAGGAAGTGTTCTCTGGTCGGATGAAACAAAAATTGTACTGTTTGGTAGTAATTATCGGCGTTACGTATGGAGGAAAAAGAGTGAGGCTATTAATCCGAAGAACACCATCCCCACTGTGAAACATGGGGGTGGCAGCATCATGTTGTGGGGGTGTTTTGCTGGAAAAGGGACTGGTGCACTTTAGAAAATAGAAGGAGGATTATCTAGAAATATTGAAGCAACACTTTGTCGTGTTCAAGACATCAGCCAGAAAGTTAAATCTTGGTTGCAAGTGCTAGCTAGAGATCTATCCTGATACCTGCCAGTTAGCTTCTCAGTTCTGCTATCATATTTATATCTTGACAATGACAGTTGTCTAATTACTCATGTCGCTTCATTTGTAGGTTTTGGTCGTTGGTGACAGAAACTAATAGTGAAAACAACATGTCTGAAAAGGATGCTTGCTAAAATGGAGACAGAATAAAAATAAGTAGTAAACACAGAAACAGGGATGAACATTTTAGGGTATTTGTATGGGGATGATAATAAAATGAATGCTAACACCGCTGTAACAGTAGTCACATGACAAAAAGGTATCACTTCCATGTTAATTAATGTGGCCTTAAACAAAATTCTGTATCTGAACAAAGGAATATATTAACAAATAATAGTATATAAAGAATATGCATGGCTTGTGTACTGATTGTATGCATGGTATTTAATGGGAGTATATAAATATTACTTCTTGGTCCTGGTAACAAAATGGTGAGTGGCCATTTTATGATCTAGTCTATAATAAATAAAATATGATGTTTAATAAGGTTTTTTAACGACACTAAACAAGAAATGGACCCTTTTTTGGTACGATATAGAATATTTCTTTGCTAAGAGTGTAAAAATTAATCTAACCCTAACCTGATTACTAAAGCTGAATTATACTAATGTTTTCTTAAGAAACAAATCTCAGGTCTCTATCAGCAGACGAGTTCAAAACCACAAAAAATGAGAACAGACAAATGTCAAACCAGGACCTTTGTCAGACCACACTGACCGCAAAGCTGACCTCTGCTAGAAAGAGTTTCATCACATGGGAAATTACTGACACTTTCTTCTGCTTCAGAGTCCGGCCTTTACAAGACGAAGTGGTGCAATTTAACAGTCAAGATTATATTATAGATAACTATTTTATACTGATAAATAGTACATTTATAGGAAATACATTTTGAAAACCAGTGTTTAATAGCCACATATTAAAGACATTTTGCACTCATATAAGAACGTCCTCAGTTTTCAAGCCTTTCAGTTTCAAGTTTAGTTGGTTCAGTTAGACATCACTTCCTGTGTTCATCTGACGGCAGGTCTTGAGGAGGCAGCAGGAAGGCAGCCCATGACTCAGCCGCTGAACCAAATGGCTCCTCCACCTTACCTGCCGTCGCAGGACCCAAGCATGCCCCCACACCCTCCTCCACCTGGCTGCGGCCCCCAGCCCAACTACCCCCCTCCTCCTCCTCCACCCGGCTCTGAGGGGTATTTACAGGAGACGCAGTTCCCTTCTGGAAACCCTCCACCTCAGGCAGCCCCTAATGGTTACACGGTCCAGACGCACGGGCCCACCGGCTCGGTGCCTCATCCTCCAGTGGGTTACCTGCAGCTCGGATATCCACTCCAACTGCAGCCCTGCACTGCTTATGTACCTGTGTATCCCATCGGAACAGGGGTGAGTCGGGGCCCGTTTCACACACCGTTCTTTTCTGAGCAACAGTATGACATCACTCTCAACTACTATAAAAAAATAGTGTGTTATTATTTAGTGAAAGCCGTAAGGAAGATGACATACAGTATAATGAATAAAGAACCGTAACAATTGAACCAATATCAGTGGAAGTAATGGATTTTGACAACTGACAAAATTAAACAAAAGTTTTTGCTAACAGACTTTGACTTTCCTACCCCACTGTATCTCTTTTGACATCACTTGAAATATTCATCTCTCTTTCTCTTTCTCCCAGGGCCAGCCTTACATGCCTAATGGTACACCCCATGCAGGTGTTGCACCAGGGCAGGTGCCAATGCAAATGCCCCCCGGCGTTGCTCTAATGGAGCCGCGGCGGCCCCCTCATGACTACCTGCCTATCGCAGTGCTCACCACCATCTGCTGCTTCTGGCCCACAGGCATCATCGCCATCATCAAAGCCGTGCAGGTGAGCCGGCCATGCAAATGAGCAATGTCCTGAATTAATTTGAATATTAAGAACTCCTCAGGGTGAACGTTTATCACAGATCAAACTGTAAGACTGTACGGAGGCATTTACCAACATTACGTTTTCACATATTTGTGATTGCCTCACCTAATATCAATATTTTATTCTTAAAAAATTACTTTCTGTTTGTCATTGTTCTCTTCGGGCCGGTCCTTGGAGGCATGACATTTAGAAATCAGTCACCATTTATCATCAGTTAGAGCACTCTGTTAGAGCACGTGGCATTTGTTCGCTCGCTCTTTAAAAAGCACAGCTCTGCATTTCAATTGAAGCGGAAAAAACATCCTTCTCAGCAAAAAAACCCTTCACAAATGGAATGCAGGAGCAGATTCAATATTTTTAAATGTTCACAAAAATTATATAGTGTGCTCTGAATATTGTTTTATATATAATCGATAATTATGACATGATCGTAGGAATGTAAATAACAATTATTTTATAATGGATTCATCAGTGCACTAATTAATAAATTACAAGTAAGAAATTGTGTATTTGACAAACAGTAAATCTCATAAATTGAATTAAATTTAACAGTAAACTTGAACTCTCAAGCTTCACCTAAATCACAAGTTTGTTTTCAGGAAAGCATCAGCAGTAATCGTAGCTAATTAAAGTTACAGAGCTTAAAAATTTCAAGTGAATCCTTGAAGATGAAACAATGAAATATTTAAAGGGTAAATGAGCACTGGAGTAAACTAGTCACATTTCATTTATTCATGAAGGCAATTTGAATGTAGAGTAACTTCCATTCTTTATTTATAAAAGCCATTCAGATGACAGTTAAAACACCCCTGAAGCAGGTTAACTGCTAAAGTAGCCATTACTGCTAAAGTCTTTATACATGGCCTACCAGATGACCGTGATTAGTCTAAATCTAGAAGACGTGTATGGAGAAGTGGCATTAATCTCAGCTCAATTAAAAAAATGCAATTCCTGAGCATAGTTGCTTTTATCAACTAAACACTGCAACCCAAGTTTATTGGTATTCAAAAATAATACCACGGAGCACCTGGTGATCTAGCAGAATTGCATTTTTTGGCATCCTCTAAAGACGCTGTTTCTTCTGCGTTAGGTACGTACAGCTGTTGCTCGGGGCGACATGGTGTCGGCGGAGATTGCGTCACGCGAGGCCCGTAACTTCTCCTTCATCAGCTTGGCGGTGGGCATTGCCTCCATCGTGCTCTGCACCATCCTCACAGTGGTGGTGATCATCGCCTCGCAGCACCACGACGAAGACTGGGAACCGTAGACTCATCCCAAAACCCGCACTACACTACGGACTGAAGGCGGTACAGCCAGTATTCTACTCATAGCATTCACTGATCATCACACAACACACTCACTGCTACAGTCAAGGATAAAACCTAAAGTGAATAATCGTTTCCTGTGTTAGCTAACAGGCACAGATTTACATCCTTAATTAATCTCTAATGGGAGCCGGGAACAAATCACACCCATGGTTTCTTCTGCAGAAATGCTTAGCTTTTCAGTTTAGTAATCTACAAACAACAAACAAACTCGTGTTACATATTGGTTATGCATTGTGTTTGTGTTCAGTCCATTCCGTCATTGATTTGTGCCATTAATCTGTTTAGGTTCAGTGTTGTACAATAGAAGTAAGGTATTTCCTGGCACTGACGAAAATGATTACGCAAACCGATCTGCTATTATTTACTCGTATTGTAATATAAAGGTGTTAGGTAGCCGAGCAGAAGCGATAATCATGATCAGATTTACTCGGTTGAATAACAATAGAGTAGACTTTTACTACAGTCGGTGTAAAAAGATGTATATGATTAATAAGTAGAATTTTGGTCTTTGCTGACAGAGAAACTATTCTGTTCAAACACTTGGCGGAATGTTTTGACGACTAAAAATATTTTTCGTGCTCAAACAAAGTGTTACTGCCTCATGGTAAACTAGGAAAGATATATAATTATTGTGTGGCAATGTTATGTTATGTTATGTATTATACATTATTTATTACTTATCTGTTTGTGCATTCATTTAAATATTTATTATTATTATTATTATTATTATTATTATTATTATCATTATTATATATTTATTATTATATTTAGCCATAGCTCTAGTGTTGAATTGAATTATTTTTATCGTTTGATGATTACGTATGATCATTACAGATTGCACAACTTCATAGTGCGGCATATTTTTAGCTAAGCATGTTGCGACACGCACTTTTATGCACTGTGAGGGTGTAAATGCTGCTGCCTTCCTTCTGGTTTGTTTGCCAGGTATGAAGAGAGAACAAGATATAAGGGTAAGTTAAAAAGAAAAAAACAATACCCTTTCCCAGGAGGAAAATTTTGAGACATTGATTCTTTCCAGACTTATTCCTTGTAAGCACTACACTAATTTAAAAAAAAGGAGGATCGATAGCATCAAATAAGCATTCATGTTTTCCTCAGCTCTATCAGCCGCCTGTAATTTACTGGATCCTCACAGAATGCAGAGAGGCTTTCATCAGGATTGTTGTTCTGGTTTGTCTCAGGCTCGTCCCCTGAAAGCTTCCTCTCCTACGCTCATAGCCACAGGAGATTTGTCACAGATAATTTCAGAAATGCAGGAAAATGTCAAGTCCTCACAGGCTTGGTGAACTGCATTACTTAACTGCTTATGCATAACAGTCAGAAGTGACAGACTTGCAGTGATGAGATGGCGTTCTGCGGTGGGAGGGTTTGAGGTTAGGGGTTGTTGCCGAGCCGAATAATTGTCAGAGACAGGAAATTCTGCATAGTCATTACTGTTTCTGTAGATGTATGGTGCTGCTGCTGAAAGCCATACAGTTTGATGAGGATATACTGCATTAATGTCAAGTGAATCAGCACTCACTGATATTGATAAATTCTACTTTCACACAAACCTACCAGTGTGAGGTGATTAGCAAACGAATGTGTTCTATCGTCTTGGTTTGTTGGACTCCACAAATGCGCTTCCCATCAGCCACTCTGGCCGAACACACACTGCACATGAACCTGTGGTATATTCTCTTAGATTTTGGAGAAAGATTTAGCGTCTTGTAAATTTCTCCATTAAAGAAAAAATCCACCCTGAACAACTTGCATTTTAATATTTATAATTAACATGTGATCTCCAGTGGCATCCAAAGATTTATTTTTAAATAAAATTCTGAACAGACTTTTTCATTGACATTTTATTTTGGTTAACAGTTTCCTACATTACCCACGATGCCATTCAACTACCCGCTGATAGTCGTGAGGTGGGATTTAGCCCTTCCTCTCTCATCTCTTCCTAAAGAGATTGATGCAGCACAGCTTTAGTCCTGTAGCCTGTCCAGCTCAGCTTTCACGCTAACCTGCCGTCAACACTATCATGCTCGTCATCTCGTAGATCTCTGGAGCCAAGTCTCCAGCCTAACTCAGCACTACTGCGTCACGTAGCTGCATTGCATTCTGGGACTTTGGGGCTACTGTTTGCCACCTCCACTTTTTGTGAAAAGAAGCTCTTGCTCTTTTGTTCACCAGAATCGTTACGCACATCACAAATATTTCAGTATAAGCATGTTTAATGTGCTTCAGGGTGGAGTTTTCCTTTAATTTTTCTGTGAGTAGATGTGTTGATATGAGCTGCCAGGCTGGTTGTTGGGATTGTACTGGTGCTTTTATTTTGAACCCAGGACAAATGAAGTATTTAAAAATTGGTTGGAGATTGGTTGGAAATTTCAAGCCCATGACACTTTGCTCCACTTTTTTTTAGTGACATCCATGTTTCTCTTCAGTATTTAAATGATGTTTGGCCAACAGACTGATCTTTTCTGCACTCATTTTCTTAAATCTGTCCGTTTTTAGATAAAGAGCTTTAATGTAAATGCAAGTGACTACAGATGTATCGATGTACTTATTTTATCTACTATAAAAAAAGAAACCAGTGGGAACACTCCTAATATTTTGGCTGTGTATAAAATCACCTACCAGTGGTTCTCTGATTCTAAATGCATTAAACAGAAGATCATCGTTTGTATTATAATGATTTCAGTATCTGCTGCCAGTGCAACGTATTGGTGTTGTGGGTTCTCAGTACCTAGATAGAACTCCAGCAAAAAAATGCTTTTCTGCATTAATCTAATATAAATCTGGTCCTGTATTGTTACAGATGACTTTGCTAAAAAAAATAAAATAAGAGTTACTGCACTCTTAAGATGCCGGTTTTCTCTGAGCTTGTAAATGTGGCAGGTGGCTTGTCGAAAGAGCCTGCCTGATAACTTGTGTACCTGTGCTTTTAAGGTTTATTCTGTTGAATGATGCTATACATGCCTTTATTGTGTATGAATCCTGTTTAAATTAAAAAAGCCACTGCAGGAATGGATTGTGGTGCAGGTCTCTGTCTGGTCTCCTCTCTCTCGTTCTCCCTGTGGCATTTTCTCTCCTTCGTCTCACATGTGCTTGCTATTTATAGATGACCTGTTTTTTCTTTCGCTCTTTTTTTTTTTTTTTTTTTTTTTTAGATTTTGTCTCGCTTCTTTGTCACCATGTTCAATGAAATACTATATGCATTCAAGCAATGTGTGTATTCACCTAACACCCCTCATCTGGGAAATTTCTACTGTGTAGTAAGAGCTGCATATTCCCGTTTAATGTTCAGGGACGTATCACTTCAGTAATATCATTTTAGGTACAAGATTTGTATTCAGAGCTGAGAAAAAGAATCAGAGAGCACTGGGAGAGCAACTGAACTGGAATTGTAGTTATATCAGGCAAACTAGGCTGGCCAGACTGTCTGCCAGATCACAGATGGTCGTTTAGCCCCCCAATGAGACACAGCATCTTTGTGATCGTTTAAGCAGGCCTCACGCTGCCTCCTCCATCACATGCTTCTGTCTTTCCAGCTCAAATTTTCACCGCTTCTTTCACCATGTCCATTTACTCAATGAGCAGTCACGCCGCAATGCATCAGTGTTTTCTTCTTGTGCTCCGTTACATTCCACTGTGCTGTATTACATTATTTCTGGCTGGACATTATGACGATATGATACGATATGATATGATACAATCAGTGTCATGATAGCATAAGATTGTGATAGTTTTTGAAATGTAGTCATTATCACATTATAACACATTAGTGTATAACATATTAGTGTATAACACATTAGTTACTTGCAGTAAAATGTAACCAAATATTAAAAAGTATTTTGGTACCAATTGTTTCATTTTAACATTTTTGTTCTTTGCTTCCTTCCTCCCTGTGCTGTGTAACATTAAACTGTGTTGTGTTACATTTCTCTTTGCTGCCTTCCTCCCTTTGCTGTTACATTACACTCTATGGCATTCTTTCCTGTGATGCCACTGTTCTGCCTTCTTACTTGGGCTGTGTTACATTACACTGTGCTGTGTTACATTACATTGTGCTGCCTTCCTCCCTGTGCTGTGTTATATTACACTGTGCTATGCTACATTTCACTTTGCTGCCTTCCTCCTGTGTGCTGTTACATTACACTCTATGGCCTTCTTTCCTGGGATGCCTAACATTACACTGTGCTGCCTTCTTCCCTTTGCTGTGTTACATTACACTGTGCTGTGTTACATTACACTGTGCTATGTCACATTAAGCTCTGCTGTTTTCCTCCCTGTCCTGTGTTACCTTTCACTATACTGCCTTCCTACCTGTGCTGTTACATTACACTGTGTGTCCTGTGTTACCTTTCACTATACTGCCTTCCTACCTGTGCTGTTACATTACACTGTGTGTCCTGTGTTACCTTTCACTATACTGCCTTCATCTCTGTCCTTGCATTGTGCTCTCTTCCTTCCTGTGCTGTTACATTTCACACTGCTGCCTTATTCACTGAAATTGTAAAGTGTGAAATTGAAAGTGTGTTACATTGCACTGTAATACTTGCCTCCACTTCCTTTCTGTTACATTCCCTTGTTCTCTATTAAGCCGTGTTGTCATATGCTCTGCTAAATTAGAATGAGCTTTTTCCACCACATGCAGTTCTGTACAGATTCACTGACTCGTTTTCTGATTCATGCTGACAGCCTGAGCATAATCTCTGAAATGCATCAGTGACTCTCTCTCTCTTGCTTTCTCTTCTTACACAACCTTTATGTAAGAACCACATTAGAACATCACAACTCACCACTTTAAATGAGGAAATATATTTATATTTCACAAAGCAGCTTAAAAAATAATTTAAAGAACATTTATAGAACAGCAGGCTCAGGTTTGTGCACACTGCCACTATTGAGCATTTCTACAGAAATGCATTGCAGGCAGTCTTTCCCAGCTTGAGTCTCTCTACTGCAGGAGTTTGTATTGTACATACTGACAAAGACAAAGTGACGCCGTTGCGCAGTGATTCCTCTCTGAATCTAGAGGGCCATGTGAGGAACTGGGAAGCCTCTGTGACACCAGCAGCTTCACATAGACGGCACTGTAGATCATCAAAAGGTGGTTTGCAATGTCCTGGGAGCACACAAACAAATAAGTCAACAAGGTATAAAAAATCATGTATCATTCATTCATCTTCAGTAAACACTTCGTCATCAAGGTCGGAGGATTCGGAGCCCACACATTGGTACAGTTCCTCACACCTAGGGGCAATTTGAAGTCACCAATACACCTGCTGGCATTTATTGGGAGGTGGGAAGAAAACCAGAGAGAACATGTGAAACTCCATAACCCAAACTCAGGATTGAACCAGGGACCTTGGAGCTGTGAGGCAGCAAGTAACGGTGCTACCTCTGTACCATATTTTCAGTCTATAATTTGCTTCTTTGTAAGTCACATCAATGTAGAGGGTATTCTTATTTATAGAATAGCTAAGTATAGCTTAGCAGCAGCTGGGTAATGTCTCACGTTCACCTACACACCGGCTCAATTCAATTCGATTTCTGCTTGCTATGACAACGGTGTTATTTATAACCGAGATCATCACTGATGCACAGAAATGAACTTCTCTATGCCTCTGTACCTGATATGAGAGGGTGAAGTCTGGTAACAGACTAAATGTTTGGGTCAGTATAACTTCTTGTCTTTTCTTGGGTGGAGTGCGACTCTCTCTGCCCCCTCCCAGCAGGGGGTGCTCTTCATCAGGCTCCTCGTCGATCTCTCCAGCATCCGGCTCAGAGGGCGGGACTTCAGCTACTACAATGAGGTGGGACATTCTTTTCTTCAGTTTCTTCTAGAGAGTAAAATGGAAAAGATTTTCTCTTAATTTTATAATTGTGAAAACTTAAAATATTCATATACAATATCTGAAAATAATTTGAAGTAAATAGTAGTAAATAAAGTAAATAAATTGAATTTGCATATATTTGAAGTCTGAGTATGTCCAACACTATTTTGTGTTGTCTTAACATTAGAACAGAACATGTTGGGATTGTATTGTTGGTTAAAAGTAGCCTACAAACCTTTATCTCATCTCTGACTAAGTCCAGTTCCTCTAACGTTTCAGTCAGGGTTTGCAGGCAAGGACCTAAGTCCCAGAACACACAACAAAGCTATGAGAGAGAGAGAGAGAGAGAGAGAGAGAGAGAGAGAGAGTAGGCTGTTAAGCAGAACTCTCATGTTGTGGTAGAAACACACTGTTATCAGATAAAGTAGGACATTAACCTGATTCTGTATATAAATACAGAAAGAAAAAAGCAGTTTTAGTTTAGACCAGAACCCAACAAAGTATTTCAGCAGATTGAACCAAGTTCTTGAAAAATTACTATAACAGAGAGCCATGGAATAAACTGTCTGTAGTTTAGAGTTCAGAGATTAGCTACAGGGTGAGAGACATTATGTCAGTTTTAAAAGAGTTACCATAGATTTTGTTAATAATATTTAAAGGTGACTGGGCAGAGATGTATGCATTTATTCTGCCTGAGTCAAATTCAAAACTGATGTATCTCATCTATTCAGAGTCCATGGCTCTAGTCAAAAGTGGTGACATGAAGTGCCACTGTGAAACAAAATATAACCACTTCAAACTGTCTTATTTATATCCTTAAACTATTGCATAAGGGCTAAGTATTAAAAGGTCACTGTTGTCACCATTAAGTCTTTGCAAGCATTTTACAGTATGTAATTGGACCTTCACAAATTTTCACAAATTGTGTGACTTGGTCAAAAAAAATTTCTGGATACTCAAAATCATAAAACATTATTTTCCTAACAGATCCATAACTTCAGTTTATGAAACAAAACCCACACCACAGAACGCATAGATAAAACACTGACAGTTTACTTTTTAGGTGTCCTCTTGTGGCTGAACGTTACCTGCATTTTCCCAGTGCACTTTTCAATCCAGTCCGCTACCCCCAGGAGCAGACCGTGCCTGATGAGCCGCTCGTTCACTTGCACCAGACGCACATCAGTATTCACGTTGATCTGTGCCAAGAAACACAACAGCTATCTTAAATCAGTGCTTGCAGGTTCACTGCTATAGAACTGCTATACAAGCTACACCTGACTCAATCAGGTGATCTTGGCCAAGTATGGAATGAAAACTTGCACATACACTAGCCTTTTACAGATAAGCTTTTACTCCCCAGCTATGATATATTAGTATATTCCAGTGCTTGTAATGAAACAAAGCATCTGTGACATTCTAAATATTTACCAAAACTTATCTTTTCACATCTGTTTTTAAAGGAGCTATGTGTTTGATGTCCTCTTGTGTCTGTGAATAACAATTGTAATATAAAAGCATTTACAAGCCTTCCCCTTACCGCAGCTGATCCCACCCTTTTTGATGAAAATACGTATGACAGTACATACATGTGAGTTGCTTTTTAATGAAATGTGCAGAGCTGAGAAACTCTTTTCTGGCTGGGGGTTGAGCTAATTTCTGGGCCAGAAATTGTAAATAGAAGCCTTAGTGCATATATGTACATGCCTAGTTAATGAGATTAGATTAATTGTTACTGGGTCTGCACTGTTCCAGTATTATGGCTTTATAACAAAGGGAACTGAGTGTAAATTTATAACATTTCAATTGATATTGCTTTTCAATTTTTTGCATTTCACCTAATTTCTAGTGTTTGGTGTAGTTATGGGGTGATTTGTGTATGTATGACTACACAATGCACATGACTGGAATGGTAAACCATGTCTACGGTGTCATTAATACTCCAGTAAGTGGTCTTACATTCACTGATTGATTCATTAATTATTTAAACAACACTTAAAAATCTTTGAAAACAATAATTAAACTTGTGGACTAGCTGGGAGTGAATTTGCTTTCTTTCTTGAGGTTGGAACAGGAATTTGATATGAAGTGTTTTCCTGCCTCTTTGTTGTTGTAGTGGAAGACGAGGATGATGGCGGCGGTGATGATGACAACGATAAGGCTCACACACAGACACAGAACCCAGAGGTTTATGATGCTCTCTTTGAGGTAAAGGTGCAGGCTGGAGTACACGGCACACCAAAGAACCACATACACAATCTGCCGAGAGAAACCAGTCACGTCACACAAATGCAGACACTCCATGACCTTCTGAAAGAAGAATGTCACTCGCTTCGGCAAGTTCCATTAAACTGCAGCAAACTCCTCAACGGAGATGAATGAATTATGAGTCATATGAGTGAACAGTGAGTCATTTAAATGAATTATGATTCATGTAAATGAATTATGTCATAGCAGTGCTGCGAGTTGTGTAACCGTGGATATGATCCAGTTCTTAATCTCAGTCTGTTGAGAGCATGTCTAGGCATGTTTAAATGTTTAGCTTAAAATAATGTAATCTAAAATCTAATTCACCCCAAAGTTAGTCGATGAGCCAAAACATGTTTGGTGTACGATGTTTGCTTTCTGGAGATATGAGGTTAATCTGATGGAAATCTGAAACAATTTTCCACAAATATCTCTCTCTCAGATCACACACAGTTCTTCAGTTATGTTGCACAGACTTGCCAATATGGTTTGAGACACAGTGTGAATTTCAGGAATCTATAAAAAGAACAAAAATTCCCAGTGTAGCTGAACACTGTGATGTTCTTAAGGCAGCCATCTTGCACAAACAGAATGACTTTTCTCTTTTTTTCATCACATTTGTAAATACAGACATTTCATGCTATTTTACAAAATACTTCATGCAGAATGGTTCATATAAAATGGCATTATGTAGCTACGATGTTGTTTGAAGCAATTATATGAAGATTTGTGCATTTATTTAAGGAAAAATATGCTTTACTCATACCTCCAGTGGAAAGAGAAAAAAAAACAAACATAAGACACTAAACATGTCTTGACTGATTGACTACATTTGATTTATTTGTTTTTAATGGGTTCCATCAGTGATTTGCACGTTTGCTCTTACTGGGGCCATGATGAAATGAAACAGAGATGAGTTGAAGAACAGGTATCTTCTGATGGAAGGAGGTTCCAGTGCTGTTCTGAGAGGAGTCTCAAAGTCCTCGACAGGGATCTGCGTTAGAGCAGCCAAAATAGTGGCACTGTAATATACAGTACAGTATTGCATGGCAGAAAAAGTTCTTTCCCAGAACTCATAGAGCAGAGGTGTCCAAACTTAGTCTATAGGCTATATGACTATATATATATGTCTACCGTAGTATATTGGAGTTGAAATTAAATAATGATTATGAGCAGATTTTCAGCTTTAATTTGAGCGTATTCACATCGAGTGAACGGTGTAGAAGTTACAGCACTTTTTATATGTGGTCCCCTCTGTTTCAGGGACCAGAGGTAATTGGACAAACTAACATAATCATAAATTAAATTGTCATTTTTAATACTTAGTTGCAAATCCACTTTATGTAAGGACTTTTTAAAGAATTCATGAAAAGTTTTCCATCCTTAGTGGTTTCCAGCTCTTTGGAAATCATCCTTTCATCAACTTTACACTTGTTGCCTGTAGCCATGACTAAATATCATTCTGTAAATTTGCAGGTGTAGTCAGAAAAAAAGGCTCTTACATTTTAGCTAACTGTGTTAATACATTCTGAATCTGATAAAGTTAAAATTGTAACATATTATCATACATTCTTACAGTGAAGCCACGATCCGCATTTGGTCCTGGGGCCAGATATTGGACACCTCTGTCCTAGATCAACTTTGAGGCTGTTAGTTTAAGAATGTAAATACCAGATGTTTAGAGATTACTAACATGGAAGCCTTCTTTCTCCAGCTGTGTCCTGCAGAGTTCCAGGTCGAAGCTTGGTGTTAATATAGAGGATGTTGGTACAGCCACTACACACTGACCTGATAAACACACACACACACACACACACACAACTGAATTAATTTATTGACAAATGACACATACTTTTTATCTGTTTATACTTACATTTAATGTTGTGTAAGATAAGTTAGTTCTTGTTGTCACTTTTTTTTATTAAAGCAGCTCTAAACAGTCAATCCCTCACCAGCCTCTATTTTTTTTCTCACTCTTGACATTAATAGGCCAAAAAATTCAGCTTGTCATTTTACATAAAAACCAGAAAGTGCAAAGTCCTCTGTCCTGAAGACTTTCCCACAAAGTGCTGACACTGGAGACTCCTTACATAAATATATATATATATATATATATATATATATATATATATATATATGTGTGTGTGTGTGTGTGTGTGTGTGTGTATCCATACAGAGCACTTCACCATATCATCACCATATTATGAGGTTTTTATCTGTTTATTATTGCCTTATATTATGTAGATCCTCTGCCATACAAGCCCTTGTGAATTAGTTGTTACTATAGAACCGATGATCTATTAGAGGCAGCGCATTAATATAGACCTGCGATTTGCCTTGTTACCGGAACTGCAGAAAATGAATCAACACCTTCTGACCAATCAGATTCAGACTTCAACAGCTCTCAGGTACATATACAGAATAATACACAACCATATGTGATACCAGTAATACAGGTTATAATAAGTATTCTCTAAGCATGCTTGTGAAGAGTTAGTACTGTGGTGCTTCATAAATAATCTGGTTACATGCTTTAGGACCACAACTCAGCTGACATATCACTACACCCATCTTAGGCGTGTGTGTTACAGTCAGTGTTATTATAGTTTCATTTTCAGTTTTATGTTAGTTTGCCATTTAGTCTGAAAGTTATGGGGCTATTTTTGTATCTGAGAGGAATGTACATTGTGTAACATCACTGGAATGGCAAAACATGCTTAAGGTTTAAGGTGTTTAATTAAAATTTCAGTTGTTTATTTAGCTGAGACAGTTACTGTGTACTTTATCACAATCAACAAACTCAGTGTTTCTATAACAGAAATATGAGTCTACAAATGAACAAAAAATAATTCTGCGATTGTCCATGTAACTTCTTAACAAACTAAGTCAGAAAATAAGTGAATATCTTAAGTGAATATCTTAAGAACAAAATTATTTTTCTCAAAAATAAAGGTCTATAGCACATTGTGCTATTATCAGTAACCAGGCATGGACTTTCATGTGTAAAAGCTTAATTCATAATATTCCCATTCATAATTTTGTTAAGAAACAGTGGGTATTATAAAATTACTCACAAAGGCCACGGGCATCATAAAATTATAATAGTAGCCAGCTGGATCACTACTAAGGCCAATATACTACTTAGTAAACGAAAAAGTACTGTTTTTTTACACAATAGTTTAGTTAAGCTAACCCTCTATCAAAACATACACTATATGGCCATTATATGACCGTTTAATGATGTACACTATACAGTATGTCCAAAAGTTTGTGGACACCTGACCATCGCACCCATATGTGCTTGTTGAACATCCCATTCCAGATTTAGTCCCCTTTTGCTGTTATAAAAACCTCCACTCACACACGTTGGAGCGTGGCTGTGGGGATTTGTGATCATTCAGCTACAAGAGCATTAGTGAGGTCAGGCACTGATGTTGGGTGAGGAGGTCTGGGGTTCAGTCGGTGTTCCAGTTCATCCCAAAGGTGTTCAGTGGGGTTGAGGTCAGGGTTCTGTGCAGGACACTCGAGTTCTTCCACTCCAACCTTAACACACCATGTCTTCATGGAGCTCGCTTTGTGCACAGGGGCATTGTCATGCTGGAACAGGTTTGGGCCTCTTAGTTCCAGTGAAGGGAAATTGTAATGTTACAGCATACAAAGACATTCTATACAAGTGTGTGCTTAAAACTTTGTGGCAATAGTTTGTGGAAGAACCGCATATGGGTGTGATGGTCAGGAGTAGCTCTGCGCTAACATTTGCCAGATAACTAGTTTACATAGATGAGTGTGATCTCTCCAGTGGAAAGTATTTTAAATATTCAGAAAATTATCATTTATAGGCTTAATAGGTAAGATAAATTAAGTTAAATTAGTCAGTTTTGTAGAAGAAGAAATTACTTTTTGTCAAACTTTGTGCATGTGAAAAGAAAAAACAACACGTACATTATTGTTACACATTCTCGGACAAGACCAAGACCGTGGTTAGCGAGACCAATGCCCAAGACTGAGACGAGACCAAATACAAATAGCAATAAGTCTGAGACAAGTCCAAGTCAATACAGAAAACCTGACTCAAGTTCTACAGCCCTAGGTAAACCTGTAACTTTACATTATCCAGCAAGGAAAAGGCTTTAGTACAGAAACCTGACAAGCTGTGTGTCTTATTAACTTAAAGAGAGAAAACAACGAGACACAGGTGAGGGAACAACTGTTTATAGCTGCTATGACAGAAGTGTTAACAGGAAATAACATGTTTTTGCAGACATTACATGAACCTATAAATGAATATGGTGTGTTCTAAAATATAAGCATTGGCAAACTGCTGTGCTGTAAGAGGAATAAAAAAATATATAACTCCGTGGTGGCAACAGTAACTCTGCTTTGCTTGTGGCTGCATCATACCACCCGGTCATTGATTATTTTCCTATAACAGCATGTATATGATACTGACTTATCTATAATATTTATTATCCTTGCCCTTGTGTTTGTAGCTCACTGCATTAATCTCTCAAAATCCTTGTCTTGCTTGGACATTACCTTTTTTATCCCTACATTATTTTGTTCTGTAAGTATAAAGTAAAAGTGTAAGAGTGAAGCTGTAGAAAACCATGAAGTTAAACACCAGCTTCTACAGACGTTGCATTTCAGAATTGGGAAATCCCAATGAGGTACGTGTCATGTTAGTGCAACATACCGTTTGTCCATGAGGACCTTCTGCTGATTGTTCTGTGGACTTGGGTGTTTTCCGATGAGATCCCAGATTCAGGATCGCACCTGTCTCTGTTCCACTGACTGGCCCTGTCCGCCATGCTGAGAAAATTTCAAGAGATAAATAACGTGTTTATCTGATTATTAGAAATCAGATTTATTAAAAGTATTTCTACAGTTTGATTGTAGATAACGGAATTGAATCAATGTGGAAGAGAAAATAAGAGCATGAGTCATTTTCTGTCATCACGATCCAACTAAATCACACATGCATCATATGAATATCAGCGACTGTTCAGCTGATATTTACTTCTTCTAGGCAGACAAGGCTGTTCCTTCTTCTTGCTCACATCATTCACACTTTAGCTGGAGATTCCACAACAGCTGCATAATGAACTCTCAGTCCGAGTGATACTGCAGTTATAGCCTGTTTTTATATACGTCTTGTTTAAAGGTTCTAGCACTTTATTCTGGATTCAGAAACTGAAATCCAATCAGATTTTAAGCCCAAGGGCTTTTTTCAGCTGTAGTTTTGCAGATTTGCAAAAAGTCATCATGTTCAGAACTGAGCAAAACAGAACAGGAAATATCGGTCTGGAACACTTCTTCTTTTATAGTTTCATGAAAAGTTTCTCATCAAAAAGACAAATTCCTCTATGTACTTTTGTGACTCTCCTTTTTTCTTCAGAACAGCATTTTTTTTAAAACTTGAACGAATATCTCATAATCATTGCTAGAAGAATCTTCTGTTTCTCTCCATGTAGAAATGTTCTTCCAACACAATCAAGTGAGCGCAGATACTACATGAGGATTGAGGACTGAGGATGCATAACCTCTGTATGCTTACTGCTTCAAATAAAAAGCTCAGCTCCCCCATGCTATGATCTGAATAAGACTGAACTTACTGCAGTGCAGATGAAGCAGTCAGCACGGCACCATATGCCCACCGCTCGCCGCTCTCTAACACCTCCCAATCTGTGAATGAGAAACAAAGCCCCAGAAAGAGAACAAGGAAAAATGCCACTGAATAAAATGCAGCATCACACCATCTCTCTCTCTCTCTCTCTCTATACGCCTCACACTCACTTACTGCTGCTAGCTGGCAGGAGAGGAAACACACATTATAACGTTGATGGTGTGGCGTACACTAGTCCATCTCTTCTTTCACTGTTGCATCCTGCTTTCTGTCTGCTTCACATGCTCTTACTGCTCTTCCAGTGTTTCTCTTAGCCAGCAGCTCCTCCTACTCATCTGTCAGGTCCTTAACTTATTTGCTATTTTCTCGTCGTCTTGATTTTCTTCATTCTTTCTTACATGCTCTGCAAATCCCGCTCTCTGTCACTCTGTTTTTCGACACTCTAGGTTTGGCATCACTTCCTCCTTTGTGTGCCTGTGACACCTTACCAACAGCCCTCCCCCTTTTTTGTGCTCTTGCTTCATCATCTGTCTTTCTTTCCTCTTTCTCTTTCATGCCGCAGCTCGTGACTCAGATCCACATGACCTGAGGAATTCAGAGTACTTCTGGCGTACGACTGAGGAGCTTGATTATTCTTAAAAGTGCTACAAACTCAGACCATTTCATGGGAACGTCTCAATTGAAACCTGACAGAGGTGAAAATATATCAAGAAATCAGCCTTTCTGGGATCAAATTCTGTCAATCAAACCGACAAATCAAATAGTAATCACTTTTGAGTTGGTGATCATGTGCTTCTGAATCATTGTCAATATGTTCAAAGTCTCTCAAATCATGTCTCTCTGTGGGGATTTCCACTGAACTCTGTGCTTTAGCAGAGTTTAACCATACCTCAGTCTCAGTAAGGAAAAGGAAATCATTTGCCTATTTCCGTTTTATAGTTGCACAACCCTAATATATGTCAACATGTTTATTAGTCTTCCTCTACCCGTCCCTCGATGGAAAGGGACCACCACAGGACTATTGTAATATCTGGTGGTCATTTGCACTGATAGATAGGGGGGCTATAGCAACAAATGTGCTACAATCAGCCATAAAGCAACTTTTTTACCAATAGGTGTAACTGCAACATACCTGATGAAGTGGACACTGATATTTGCATGCTGCTTAATAATGAATAAGTCTCTCTGCTGCCATCTTGAGGTACAGATCACCAAACACCAGCAGATTAGTGAAGTTCTAGGTATGGCTGAGATCTTGTCATACATAAATATGCTGTATACATTTTATGAATTATGCATGTGTGTGCTGATAATTGATAAATACCCTGCTAATCAACAAACACAGTATCACTTCATCTAGAAGCTTTAAAATATTGTCAGTCAAGGTGGTGTTACTTTGTATATGTGTGTTTGCCTGGGAAAACGTTTCACTTGATCACACTTTGACTAAATATATATTTAGTTATAAATAGTTGTCCATACTTTCCTAATCTCTTTTGCACGAATATTAAGTTAGCGCATTTTTTAAGTGAAAAGGGAGAAAATTGCATTGAAAGATTTCATTCCAATTCAACTGAAAGATGCCAAGGCAAGCCCTACATTTATAACCTAATCTACTTATTAAATCTACTTTAAATTTTAAAGAGTTATAAGTTTACAATGGGAAATGAGTTTTGATTTTCAGCATCAGCCACATCAGTTGAGGTAAAAGTCACTCACAGCATTTAAACACGAGCCTTGTCGTCGTCTCTTCACTCCACTGATCTCTGTTCATACTAACATCTGTGCTGAAAGAATCACTGATTCATTCACTCACTTCTGTTTTGCTGACTAGAAAGTTTTCCCAGACTTCCACATCTATCTGTATTGGACTTTATACCTGCGATGCACACTGTTGTTGGTTTCTTTACTAGGAACTGATCTTCATATTATTCTAGGTTGTCCTTTATGTCTGCAGTCCAGCAGTTTGGCCTAACACACAGGTTCCCAGCCCTGGTCCTGGAGTACCCCCTGTCCTGTACATTTTAATGTTTTTCCTGCTCTGACACACACACTTCAACACAGGATGAACTGTCATGTACTCTATATGGCCAAAAGTTTGTGGACACCTGACCATGTGGGTCTTTCCTGAACTGTTGCAACAAAGTTGGAGGCACACAATTGTCAGAATTTCCCTTCACTGGAACTAAGAGGCCCAAACCTGTTCCAGCATGACAATGCCCCTGTGCACAAAGCGAGCTCCATGAAGACATGGTGTGTGAAGGTTGGAGTGGAAGAACTCGACTGATCACCTTTGGGATGAACTGGAACACCGACTGCACCCCAGACCTCCTCACCCAACATCAGTGCATGACCTCACTAATGCTCTTGTGGCTGATGAACACAAATCCCCACAGCCACACTCCAACATGTGTGAGTGGAGGTTTTTATAACAGCAAAGGGGGACTAAATCTGGAATGGGATGTTCAACAAGCACGGGTTGGGTTCAATATGGGTGCGATGGTCAGGTGTCCACAAACTTTTGGACATACTGTATAGTGTACATCATTAAATGGTGCATGATTCCAGAAATGCACGACCACATCTGGACTCTTGTTATACTCTTTACTAGAAAATGATGCCTCCATCTAAAGCAAAAGAAATTTTGTTAAATTACTAATGATGCTAGACCCATCAAAAGAGATTAAAATGTATGATTGATGTAAATAATTGTCAATCCTGTAATTGTGGCTACAGAAGATATAGTATAGATGTTAAATATGGTGTCACTATTGATAAATGTGCACGGTACGTTCTAATTTGCAAAATAATAATATTAGCAACAATATTAAAAAGATAAAAAGTAAACTGGGGGGAAGAAGAAGAAGAAGAAGAAGAAGAAGAAAGAGTCTGCGTATTGTGTGCGCATCCAGTACGCTACTCAACGCTCCAGCAAAGCTTTAGGCTGATTGGATCACGTGATCTCCCTACGTCACACTTATCATATGACAATATTCCGGATGAGGATGTGAACAACCGACGGATTTCTTCACGTTGTTTTTAAAAAAAACCGACAGCGTGTTTAGAGCTATAGCGAGCTTTCAGTACACAAATAAGTACCAAAAACCCAGGGAGAGAGGCAGGATGGATTTATTTCTGTATCTGAGATTAATCTGGATGATTCTGCTGGCTTCTGCACTGCACTCAGAGGTAACAAAAACAGGAAAAAAAAAAACACCAGACTATAAATAGAATACTGTGAGCTGTGAGTTTCATTAAACAACAACATGGAGATAAGGAGTATAAATAAGCACTGAAGGAGATAATATCACACATGTTAAGGTTCTACTGCAAAAAGAAACTTTCTAAAGTTGCCACTTTTCCAGCCACTTTGTGTCTGCACACAGCTACAGATGCAGGTCATGTTACAGGTAACAGGTGAATTCGGCGTTTTTCGTGGATATTACGGAAACACCCGAATGTATGAAAGCTTTAACGATTATTTGGAGAATCTAAAATCTACCTAGCAGACAGAAAGCATTAGTTTCAGCTAGATTAGTAGCATTTGCACCAATAGTGTTAAAGATTGGTGTCTCATCACTTCTGTGCACAGCTGGGACACTGTTAAGTGGAATTACAGTTTAAGATTTCTTTTATATCTAATATAATAATGCTGGGTTGAGTTCTTTATATAAAAGCCATTCTGTTTAATAAATATCCTCACGGCAGTGGTTAAGGCTCTGAGTTACTGATGAGAAGGTCGGGGTTCAAGCCCCAGCACTGCCACTTCTGGGCCCTTGAGCAAGGCCCCTAACCCTCTCTGCTCCAAGGGTGCTCCAAGGGTGTCATGGCTGACCCTGCGCTCTGACCTCAGATTTCTAACAAGCTGGGATATGAGAAGAAAAGAATTTCACTGTGCTGTAATGTATATGTGACAAATAAATGCTTCTTCTTCTTCAGTTGAACTTTAGAGAAGACAATTTCTTTGTTGACGTGAGTGTCTTCAGTAATATTCAGTAACCAGTTTTCAGGTCGTGGTGGTGGATCTAGAGTCTATCCCAGGAACACTGGGTGTGATTTAGGAATGGATGGGACACCAGTCCATCACAGGGCACCATGCCCTAGCTTGGGCACATTGACACCTAAGGCTCATTTAGCATAGTCAGTTTAGCATGGCATGTTTTTGGAAGGAGGGAGGAAAACCAGAGAACCTGGAGAAAGCCCATACAGACATGAGAAGAACATGTAAAACTCCACACAGACAGCAATCCAAGCTCAGGATAGAGCCAGAGACTCTGGAAGTGTCCACTGTGCCACCATGCTTAATTAGTCAAGACATAATGTTTCCCCATTCCATGTCATGTAGAGAGTCTCACACTGTGTGTACCGAAATTATGAATTGTTCTACTAGATCTTAGGAACCATGTTTTATGGTTGGATGAGACAAAACAAGCAGAACTGGACACCAACGGCTGCCGACATGCATGGACAACTCGGAAACATAATGCCTTCACTATGTAGTGGGAGAAGCATAAATAAGAGGCTTTTTTGCCATAAAATCAAGATTGTTCTGCAGAAAATACCCATATCACAACTGTTATGTAATTATGGTGGACGATGAAACTTTGTTAGGACACTTGGCATCATGGACTCCAAGAAATACCAGGATATTTTGGGGGGGGGGGGGTTATTTCGTGTTAAATACATAAGTCTATAATCAGATGCCCACATTTC
>CM040482.1:5988890-6029121 GCA_022758105.1 Pangasianodon gigas | reverse complement strand
AATCAGTCTTAAGAGTTTATAAACCCTTTAGGATCCTTTAGTGCTTTATAACCATAATAAGACTGGAATCTCTGCTTATTTTGTTGTATGTGACAGTGCTGAGTCATTTCTTGTATTTCAGTCATGCATTGCTCTTTATTGTATTATTTAATGTCACAGATGCAGATCAAGCCACTGATTTATGATGAGCAGTTGCTGTGGGTGAGCAACGGAGCGGGCGAGGTGAACACGTATCGTATCCCCCTGCTGACCTTCACTTCTCGAGGCAGCCTGCTGGCCTTCACCGAAGCCAGGAAAGACTCGTCAGGTGACATCGGGGCAAAGTTCATCGCAATGAAACGCTCCACAGACCGAGGTGATTAACAAACCTGCTCATCTGCACAGACAAACTGAAATTGCCAAAATACATGCCTTAGTAAATGCTCCTTAGTAAATCAAATCTTTCATATTTCTTCATTCTTTCAACCGCAAGGAGCTACCTGGTCTCCTACATCCTTCATAGTGGATGATGGCATTTTGGTCGATGGCTTGAACCTTGGCTCGGTTGTAGTGGATGAGCAAACACACTCCGTGATGCTGATCTACTCTCTGTGCTTCCACCAATACCAGTGCAGCACCTCCAGCACCATGTTAGTGGAGAGTCTGGATGATGGTCTGACCTGGAGCACACCTCGCAATCTCTCTGTCCAGCTCGGGGTGAAGAGCTTCGCCCCTGGGCCGGGATTCGGCATTCAGGTGGGGCTCCCGTTCTTCATGCTTTTCTCCTTCACTTTGACTGACAGGAACAGAAGCCACACCTCCTCAATTTGACTGATGTGCACAGAAACCATACCTCCTCAATTTGACTGACAGGAACAGAAGCCACACCTCCTCAATTTGACTAACAAGTTCAGAAGCCACACCTCCTTCACTTTGACTGATAGATCAGATCATATCAGATTAAGCAGACCTACTTCACTTTGACTGACAAGCACAGGGCCACGCCCACATCATGTGATGAGGTTTAATTGTGTTTCTACAGAAACGCTTGAGTCCAGCAGCAGGCCGTTTGGTGGTGTGTGGTCACGGCACCATCGAGGGCGACGGGGTTTTCTGTATCCTGAGCGATGATCACGGGCGCACGTGGAGGAACGGAGGCTCACTGAAGAGCATCCCTTATAACCAGCCCAAACAGAGCCAGGACTTCAACCCTGATGAGTGTCAGGTATGAGCACTGAAGGGGAGAAAGTTTGGGATATTTAGTAGAGCTGAACATGAGTTTATTATCCTACACATGCAATTATCCGATCAGCCAATCATGTGGCAGCAGCGTAATGCATCATACAGATCATCATACAGATACATCATGCAGATACAGGTCAAGAGCTTCAGTTAATGTTCGCAGCAAACACCAGAATGAGGAAAAATGTCAGTGAGTTTGAGCGTGGCATGGTTTTTGGTGCCAGAATGGAATAGTGTGAAAAACAAAAAACAACCAGCTTTATATATAATAAATGTGAAAATGTTTATAGGTGCCCTACAGATCATTTTCATGTATGAAAATTTCAAATTGTTTTGATGCAGCATCAACATTAAAATTATTTTAATAATATAAATAATATTTGACAAATATTGAAATAAAGTTTGGCTAATTTTACATCCATCAACATCTCCAGCCTAAACTCTGAAGACTTCATTAACTGATTCTGCGGTGTGAAATTATGAGTTTGTAATTAATTTAAAACTGGTTAACATAAGGAACAGTTATCAACAAGGACTGTGAAGGTTTCTCACATAATATGTTAGGTTCTGTGTTGTGTTGGCTGACACAGAGTAACACACGAGTTGTTCATAGAGTTATATTCTGTATATTATGCAGCAGCAAGGAGCATGTGTCACCAGTCACCTCAAAAGGGAACTACACAGCAAAATAACACGTACATAGCCATAAATCAGAGGACAGCTATGGGGCTTTCTGCGTTGCTCTCCCAGGATATTATTTATACAATATATAATATAATTTATACAACAGTTATCTCCAGTCCACTCATTTGATTCCAAGAGTGCTGATATTTAGTGTAACAGCACTGGGACATTTCACTGTGTGCATCACGCCACTGGTTGGTGTTTGGTACAGAAATATCCAATTCTAGCAATAGTTTCTTACATTGAAACCGTTACTACACTTTCTATGGGCTGTCAGTCTGTGTGTTGGCATGACAACATGCAACAGTCCAGCTGTGGATTCTTTGGGAACTATTTCCAGTGTCAGAGCAAAAATAAACAAAATATTTGTCGATATTTTGTCTGAAATGTCAGTTATTCAATATTAATTTCTCATTAATAGAACTGTTGTATAAAAGCAATGTCACTCGCAATGTCAAAACCAATGTCACACTCGCAATTGTGCTGCTGTACTGAATATCAGCACGTGCAGATGTTCAGTTTAACATCACTCTTACTCATGCTATACTGCTTAGGTATATTTATTATAAATGAAACGATACTTTTCCCTCTAACGTGGCTCTCACCCCCAGCCGGTGGAGATGCAGGACGGCAGCATCATGATCAACGTGCGGAACCAGAACAACTACCACTGTCACTGCAGGATGGTGGTGCGAAGCCTGGACGGAGGAGAGACTCTGCCTGTGGAGGAGCTGAGGTTCGACCACACGCTGGTGGATCCCGTGGTGGCGGCTGGAGCGCTGCAGAAGGAGGAAGTGCTGTACTTCAGCAACCCGGCCAACTCCCAGAAAAGTGAGTGAGGAGGGGAGAACCTGGTGTCAAAGCTCTGTGAAGTGACTTGGAAAACTTTTTTTAAAAAATGCTCCACTTTATAGCTACACTCTTAGACCAGGGATAGAAATGCTACTCTGTAACCAAGGTAGCGGGGAATGGGTGTGACATGGGGACGTTTCAGTTTGCATGTCATGCATATGGCCTGGTGTTTTTAATGAGGCTAATGAGGTTAGTAGTATCTTGATCATTACAAATATATTAAACAATGTATTATTCTCTATAGATTATTTCTAATGTTTTGCAGTTACATGCTCATGGACATAATGTAAGGAATAAAACACTTGGGGACATGCTGTTATAGGAAAATAATCAACAACGGGGTGGTGTGATGTGCCACAAAGCGAAGGTTGATTATTTTCCTATAACGGCACGTCCTGAAGTTTTTCTTTCCTCTTATTCCACAAAAATTTGCCCATGGTTATAGCTTATTTTTATCCATTTATTGTTACATTTATGAAGGATGTTCATAGACAAGTTCCTGTTTTTACTTGTGTTATAGCAGCTTTAAACAGTTTCCCCCTTTTTTATTTTCTCTCTTGAAGACTTTCCACTCTGTTCCCAAAAGTGCACTGACACTGTCTGTTAATCTTAAATAAACTCCTTCCTCATAACAGTGATTTTTCTTTGTTTAATAAGAAGACGTTTTTTATGATTAGGTTAAGATTATGTGGAGTGCCAATATTGTGAAGAGTGCCACCTCCTGACCAATCAGAATTGAGAATTCAACAGCGCTGTAGTATAATATAGCTTATGGTGTCCATATAATCAGGTGAATGGAAGCGTCACTGTTGTCTAATGTCTGATGTGTCGTATCTCTCCTCCAGGGGTGAACATGACTCTCCGTTGGTCTTTTACTAATGGGACAACATGGGAAAACGAGGCCATGCAGATCTGGCCCGGGCCAAGCGGCTACTCCTCCATGACGTCTCTCGTCAGCAACTCCGTCGAGGATAAGAAATACATCTACGTCATCTATGAGAAGGGCCACAAAGAATCCATTGAGACCATCTCTGTTGCCAAAATCCACCTGTACGGCGGCAGGTAGAGCGAGAGCACAGTGCGCTGCGGGAAAGAAAAAGGGGAACAGAAGTGACTATATTTATTAAACGTCGCATGAAATTCATGAGTGGAGGAAAGCTGTGATCTGAGTTTGCAGTAAATTGCTGAGGTTTATCTGCTTGCTGTTTGCCACACGTGACCAAGGAGTGTAGGTGATGAATGATTTTGAATAATTCCACCTTTTAAAAACAACAAATGATCCAGTGTAAGACTCATTGTACACGAACAGGAAAAATGAAAAAGTCCTGGAAAATGCCTGATCGACTGTCTTCCAAACCTACAGACACCTGAAGTCTTAAGAGAAGATTCAGAGCTACAGTAGGTTTATGGATAGCCATTTAAAATGATTGATAAATTTTGTTAATCATTACTTTTTGAACCTAATAGTCACTTTATTCTTGGTTAGAAAGTTATTTTGGGTTTTATTATTGTCCTCATTATTCCAGTTTACCTCAAAACAAATCTGCACACATAATAATCTATTTATTTTTATTACACTAACATGTTTCTGTATGAACTCATGAACCACCCAGTGATAAGAAAAAAAATCCAATCAGCACGTTATATCACATGACGGTCAGTAGCATCTGGTGTAGTCGGTCACATGCGCTTGCTAAAGTGTTTACAGATTTGAACTCTGTGAATGAGTTCATCGTCTCAGGTGTCTTTTGTCCTCTGGCTTTTTCTTTTGAACATTATAGTTTGTGTTGAAGTGGTAAGGACTCTTCACACAGTCATGGATTTTTGGAATTATAATGTACAACAGAATGTGAATGAAAACCATTATACGTAGTATCTCGAATAAATGTACATGCCATTCTAGATTTTATATTAAACATATTTTTTTCAGAATTGTCAAAGATTATGACAAAGGTATATAAAGAAGTGTGTGTGTGTGTGTGTGTGTGTGTGTGTGTGTGTGTGTGCGCGCGCACGCAGGTGCAGGCAACAGTGCCCATCCTGTTTGTGTGTTCACTTTAACAAAAATTTCTGAAGGTATTAATGTATACCTAATATGAAGGAGATGTGTCATCCATGTCTTTTGATACTGGGAGGAAATCGGATGTAAAAACATAACAGAATCAGAATATTTCTATTCAGCAATGTACAGGATACAAAAAAATTCCTAATAAGCACAAGGTCATGGGTGATTTCATGTCTATGGTGCCATTGAACCATTCTAACTCTTAAATGTGTTGTCGTTGTTCCTCTTTCGGCTGCTCCTTTTAGGGGTTGCCACAGCGGATCATCGGACCGCGTATTTGATTTGGCACAGTTTTTACACCGGTTGCCCTTCCTGACACAACCCTCCCCAATTTTATCCGGGCTTGGGACCAGCACTGAGAGCACACTGTTGCACATAACCCCAGTGACTGGGGTCGGTTCCCCGGCCGGGAATCGAACCCGGACCGCAGCGGTGAGAGCCCTGTGTATTTTTTAAAAATAATTTTTCAACATTAAACCTAAGAAAACATAAATCAAACCATTCTGATAATTTTTCCACAAATTTCCTTTGCTATTAAATGAGTAACAGGGTTGATTTTTAATTTTTTTTAAGCATAGAATTAGCAAATATGCAACTAGCATCCATGTTAATAGCATGAGATCATTAAGGACTTTCTAATGATTTACTTAAAATGTATTTTTAAGGAATAACTTACTTTCAGTCTATAATTTGAGAAACATGGTTGTACTTTTGTCAGTCAATGCCACAGTATTATTGAAAATAAAGAAAAAAGAATGAGACTGTGCTTTTCTTCTTCTCATGATCTTCAGGAAAATCCAAATATGTGTTCAGGTAACAGAGTTGAGTGAATTAAATTAAAATGTACAATATGTATAATGGATGACTTGTGGAAAAGGATGTTTCAAACATGAGATTTTAAATTGATTCACACATTAATGCAAAAATAATAATCATTAAATCTTTTATTTCAAGGTTAGGTTGTTGTGAAAGACACTTTACCTGTGTTTAAAATGGCTTTTACCTTCACATACATATCTGTAATGTAATATCAGTGGCACACAAATGGCACCCTAATCATAGAGTGAAGCACATACAGATGTATATATCAATATAATGCTACAGTAAGTAATAAATAAAGAGGAATTCATCTTCTAAGGACTTTTGTGCCACTTTTTGTTGTTAAGTGTATTACAATACATTTTGTGTAAAAGTCCAAATGCTAGCACTGCTTTGATGTTTAAGCACTAGAAAACGTATTGTGCTTTTATAATATTGTGAATAATGACATGCACGGATATGTTCAGATATTTTGCTGTATGCACTGATACCGACACAACAATACAACTCTGTCAGACAGATTTCTGTGTGTGGACTCACGTACTGCTCAAAACAAATAAACACAGCAATCACACAATCACGTGTACGCCTACAGATCCTTTCAGAGATGAAACAAGTCAATACAGTCTGGTACAATACCACACTGTTCATCACTGTAACACATCTGGTATGTGCTTTAAGGAACAATACACTGCAATAAACACACACACACACTGTAGCCAGCCACTTTAAAGTCAGCAGTCAAAGTGTAACACTTGATGACTGAGTGCTGAGCAATAAGATAACACTTCCAGCTGACACACCTGCACAATCCCAAGCATGAGAAAAGCACTGTCCTGCCTGGACAGATAACATAAACCCCAGGGCTCTGCAGGTTTGCAGTACCGGCTAGACTGTACCTTTTGGTACAACATAAATATGTGAGGTCGAGTTTCTTGGAACTGCACTTGCCTGTGTTTTGACATTTTGTCATCATTTTGTCATGAATCTGATAGACTGATGGTTTGAAAAATCTAATTTAGAAAATACCAGAGACTAGAAAATTCAATACAGTGTATAAATAACAGGAAAGAAACATCAACTTTTCTGGGGTTTTTAAAATTCTTTTCTTCTCTTTTCGGAAAAAGTAGTCAGAACCTATTTTGTCCGATTGTGGTCCATGTGCCTCCTGAGCAACAGTTCTTTAAAAGTTATAGTGCCCCTACACGGACAAACATGTTCCAGCCTTAGTGATCCGCTTCAGATTAAAGTCCTGAATACGCCTTTGTGGTTTCATGAAAATCTATTAGAACATTAAAAAGACAAATCCACCTTGAACTGCTTGCATATTATTCTTAACAAGAGATCTTCAACTGCGTCCAGGATTTATTTTTATGATAAAAGTCCGAGTTCAAGTTTTGGTTGGTCTATCAGTCTATTTTCACTTTAGTTAATGGTTTCCTACATTTCCCACAATGCTGTGTGACTACCTGCTGATAGTGGTGCAGTCATTTTTAAGTGCTTCATCTCTACAGAAAGAGAGTGATGCAGCGGCACTTTAGTACTTTAGTCTATCACCAGGTCTTTCACCTCTTCACAGATCAACTTCCAAAGCTCCAACTTTCATGCTATTCCATCATTCTTGTCATCTGTTTTTAGGAGCTAACAGTGAAACCTCCCTGTGTTTCTCCTCTTAAACTCGTAACTGCTCCAGCAATAACACTGTCCACCTGTGACGTCAGTGTGACACACAGATGGTAACTTCTCACAGGAATAAGCAAAATACACCACCAAAATACACAAATCTATCACCAGAATCACTAAATATAAACATCACAGATACTTCATTATAAATGTATTTCATGTGTTTCAGAGTGGATTTTTCCTTTAATGATGATTAATTATGAAATGGTGAAATGGGACAGCTTCGTTAACTGCCAGCCTCCACCTAATAACTAAACAGTAGCATTAGACACCATACTATTCCTTATTGTACATTAATGCTGTTATCTGCAATTATTTTTGCAAGTACTTGCACTTTACTGCAATTATCCACCATTACTACAGTTATTTATATCAGACAGTTGTTTACATATCTGCATTTTATCCATTGTATGTATTTACTGCATCATACTGCATGCATCATACTGTTTACCTCTACCTGTATACTGTTTATCTCAACTCATTTAACTTATTTGCTATTTGCACTTCAGGTTGGATACTAACTGCATTTCGTTGTCTCTGTACTCATACTCTGACAATGACAATAAAGTTGAACCTAGCCTAACCTAACCCAACCTAGCCTAGCCTAATCTAATCTAACCTAACCTAATGTAATCTAATCTAACCTAATGTAATCTAATCTAACCTAACCTAAGATAGCCTAACCTAGCCTAATCTAATCTAACCTAATGTAATCTAATCTAACCTAGCCTAATCTAACCTAACCTAATCTATCCTAATCTAATCTAACCTAATCTAATCTAATCTAACCTAACCTAACCTAACCTAGCCTAATCTAATCTAACCTAATGTAATCTAATCTAACCTAGCCTAATCTAACCTAATCTAATCTAATCTAATCTAATCCTATCCTATCCTATCCTATCCTATCCTATCCTGAGCTAAGCCTCCCGGTGTGGCTGTGTGTAACAGCGCCCCCAGCGGCACTGAGCTCTCACTGCACTTCAGGAGTGTGTTGAATGTGAAACCGGTTCTCTGAGTGTCAGACGCGGTGTGTATCCGCGTTCCTGCGGGTGTTTTCTGTCCAGGTGTCGTAAAGCAGTGAAGTGTCTTTGCTCGACCTTTCAGTCATGTGTCTTCAGACATGAAGCTGTCCGTGTGCTGCTGCTGCTGCTGGATGTTTTGGGGCTGTGTTGCTGTCGCAGGCGATGCCAAGGTACAGAATAAATAAACACATTTACCACTTTTCTTTCCTCTTATTGCGATTGAACTTTACTTTATCTACATCTGTTGTTCGCTTCAGGCCATTAGAGTGCGGGTTATCAGCTTCCTGTAGCAGGAAAGGGACCGCATTTCCGTGTTTTTATTGTTTAGTTACGATGGACAGTTTTTGATGAAAAAACATCTGTGCTAAACTGGTGAAGTTTGAGCTGTAGGGTTGCCAGATTGCGGGAAAATCAACTGTTTAGCATTGTTAGTTCCCGTCCCTGTTCATGTAACGCAAGATTCCTCACTATGAGTTTATAAGTCAAAAATCTCAATTTCACATAATAGCTTTTGCCCAGCTGTAAACATGTTAACTTTTTTTTTTACCACTTCACCATGTACATGCAGAAAACAAAATGAGTATTTGTAAGGAAGTACACACTCCAGGGTGTGCTGTTATAGGAAAATAATCAACAAGAGGTTGTTTAATGTGGGCTGACACAAAGCATGGTTACTTTTACCACCCCATTACTGTCCAATAACAGCACACTAGAATTATTTGATTCCTTTTATACCACAGCATTTTACCAGCAGTTACAATTTTTATGTATTAAAGAACGACACATCCTTCTCTCTCTCTCTCTCTCTCTCTCTCTCTCTCTCTCTCTCTCTCTCTCTCTCTTATCAGATTATAATTATAGCTAATGTTGTGGAATGTCTGCAAAACAAGTTCCTGTTATTACTGGTAGCCATCTAACCTAATCTAACCTAACCTTAACTAATCTAGCCTAACCTAATCTAATCTAATCTAACCTAACCTAATCTAATCTAACCTGATCTAGTCTAACCTAACCTAATCTAATCTAACTGTCCTGAAGACTTTCCTGTGGTGGAAAACTTACTGACTCTTACAAAGCTCTGACACTGGAGACTACAATTAACTAACATTCTACAATCCTTCTAGAAAACTTCATCATATCAGCAATTATATGTTTATCTTGGTGAAATAACCTGTTTTTAAATCAGATTTTTATTAGCCTTTGATCATATGGAGCTTCGGACATATAACCCTGCGTTAGCTGTTACCATAGAAACAATAACATATTAGAACAAGCGCATTAATATACACCTGTAATTTGCCTTGCAGCTGTAACTACTGTCAGAGCAGCTGTTATAAAAATTAATCAATCAAAATCAGCTCTGTGGTATAATAGCCAAATAATATTATGTTACAAACAGTCAGATGAAGAAGGAATAATCCCAGGTCCAGCCAGACATTATTTCGTACCTGAAAGTGTCACATTAAAGAAACACAGTATGTTATGATTTCTGTTTCATGTTGTCTTTAAGTTACAGATCAGTGACTAAAACTGCACACAAAAAAAGACTTGGTTGTTGAAACAGGTGTGTGTAATGCAAAAGATATATATATATATATATTTTTTTTAACCTTGTCTATCATCTCTATCAGATCAATCCTATTATTACGGAGGAGCAGTTGCTGTGGGTGGGCGGTGGGGCCGGGATGGTGCACACATACCGGATTCCCCTGCTGAGCTTCACCCCCCGCGGACATCTGGTGGCATTTGCAGAGGCTCGAAAGACATCCTCAAGTGATATGGAGGCCAAATTTATAGCCATGCGACGCTCAACAGACAAAGGTGTGTTAGATTTACCCAGTACGGCTTCTGTTACACCTACAGAGTGACTCTCCTGCATTAATCACCTCTTTTGCTCTAGGAGCTACGTGGTCTCCCACTACCTTCATAGTGGACGATGGGATTCACACTGATGGCTCAAACTTAGGCTCTGTGGTTGTGGATGAAGAAACAGGATCGCTGATGCTGATCTATTCTCTGTGCTTCTACCGCTATCAGTGCAGCCCTTCTAGCACCATGTTAGTGGAGAGTCTGGATGATGGTGTGACCTGGAGCGCTCCTCGCAATCTCTCTGTCCAACTTGGGGTCAAGAGCTTCATCCCAGGGCCAGGATTTGGCATTCAGGTACCATCTCTAAACCCTGTCTAGTTTTTGGACAGTTTTGTGTCAGTGTTTATCTGTATACATTCTTTACTGATAAGCTGTAATGAAAAATCTCTGCTTTTTTGTATTAACAACAACAGAAACAATATCCACCTGCGAAGGGGCGTTTGGTGGTGTGTGGTCACGGCACTATCGAGGGCGACGGGGTTTTCTGTATCCTGAGCGATGATCACGGGCGCACATGGAGGAATGGAGGATCACTGAAGAGCATCCCTTATAACCAGCCCAAACAGAGCCAGGATTTCAACCCTGATGAGTGTCAGGTAATAGACAAAGAATTTCTAACTCATGATCTGTTTTTGGATTCGATATGCCCAAAGACTTACAGCAACCATGACATCACTAGTGCAATGGATACAAAAGAAAAAAGCATTTGGTTATTTGACCTTTGTGTTACTCAGAGAAATGTATCCATAAGCTGATTTTTTTTTTTTTCAGCTGAAATGTCCTTGCTTCCTTGTGGAAGTAAACAACGGGATCATATTCATAGACAAAAGACATCACCTCTTTATTCAAACTCTGGTTATGTTATGATTTGACTCACTACAGACTCACTTGACTGCCTGTTCCTGCATGAAATTTTAGTTTGTTTTTTGTTTGTTCTGTGTTCTCACAGTCATTTGGAGTTCTGTTCATGTTCTATGAAAAGGATTTTTAACCTGAGTTCCTCTATTAATCTCACTTGTTTTCATTCTAATGTAATTTCCTCTATGCACTGTTGACCAGAGGATGATAGCTTCCCCATTCTGAGTATTGCTTCCACTTGAGATTTCTTCCTAATTTTCTTAGGGAGCTGTTTCTTGCCACTCTGGCTTATTCTTGCACATTAGGGAACTAAATTCTGCAGTTAGAAAAAAAATGGGGTTTGGCTGGCTTCACATGTTTTGGAGAAAGCACATGATAGCCTTTGTTCTCCCTGGTTGGTAGTTGTTGTATGTCCTCTTTTCTATCACTCTGACATGGCTCTCACCCCCAGCCGGTGGAGATGCAGGACGGCAGCATTGTGATTAACGTGCGGAACCAGAACAACTACCACTGCCGCTGCAGGATGGTGGTGCGGAGCCTGGACGGAGGAGAGACTCTGCCCGTGGAGGAGCTGAAGTTCGACCACACGCTGGTGGATCCCGTGGTGGCGGCTGGAGCGCTGCAGAAGGAAGGACTGCTGTACTTCAGCAACCCAGCCAACTCCCAGAAGAGTGAGTGAGGAGGGTTTAAAATGTTATGGGACAGTTTTATGGCAGACGATCTACATGGATTTGCTACTGTGACACCTGTTCAAGCTCAGGTTTAATAACGAGGTGTGCAAGGAAAACCTTTCACTGTGCACAACTAGCGAAGTAAAAATTGTAATCTTTGCTGCATCATTCATCAGGATTTATTAAAGATTTGAAAGTATAGTGCAACATACAATCAGTCTCATACATCAAGACTGGTATTGGCTAGGTAGCATGAGTGTATGGACTGTCCTGGAATATTCCTGGATGATTTACCAACATGTTCTCATGACTGCAAGTTGGTACTCATTTAAACAGTTACGAATACAGGCAGGTGTAACATTTACCATTTCAGATCTATTTATTATTTTAAAGGTTAAAAAAAGGAAGTTGTGTATCAAACCTTGTGACATCATAGTCCGAATACTTCTGAATAACACAGTATATGACAGAATGGACACCTTTTCAGAGAGATGCATCATTTTCTAATGTTTTCCTGTTGTTTCTGTCCTTCAGGGGTGAATCTGACTCTGCGCTGGTCTCTGACTGATGGTAACTCATGGGAAAAAAAGACTTTTCAGATCTGGGAAGGGCCAAGTGGTTATTCCTGTTTAACATCTCTCAAAGATGACAAAAAATACATCTTTGTCATATATGAGAAAGGCCATAAAGACTATTATGAGACCATCTCTTTAGCAAAAATCAGTCTGTATGGTGGCATGTAGAAGCCAAACTTTGTGCACAGCTATAGAACTCAACATGACCAGCGTGTGACTGTAGCATTGTTAATGAAGCATTTCTGAAATACTTCAGGACTTGACCTGTCTTAGCTCTTCACCTGGGATTATTTGTCTAACAATGCAGTTCACACTTCTTCTCTACAAACTCCTGCCAATCACCCAAAAGTCTCTGACAACTCAACTGCTTTGGATGTTGATGATTGACAAGATTTGACATGTTGTATTATTTTTAGTATTCTGTCATCACCTTCTGTAATTCAGTCTCAATCTTATAACTCAGTATAGATCCCCCAACCCCCAAATAATCAACAATATTATGAAGCATGAAACATGACAAATCAGTGGTGAGGGAATGACTGTTTATCACGGCTATAACACAAGTGACAACAGGAACTAACTTGTCTCTCAGACGTTCCACGACATTAAATCTAACTACTAATCTAATCTAATAATTGTAATTGGTGGCAAATTGCTGTGGTGTAAGCGGAATAACTCACTCCAGACCGCGCTTTTATGCGAAAATAATGCATTTTGAGGAGGTAGCAGCACTCTGCTTGCGCGTTCTGGCACATCACACCCCCACGGTGTAATCCACAGTGTGCATTGTTTTTGTATAACAGCATGGTCTGTCTTATTTTATTCTTTTCTTATCATATACAGTGATCAATATTAAAAGCAATATGGCCTTGAAAATGTATGTAATGTATATTTGAAGAGGATTCAAATTGAAAGAGACTACAAACTGATTAATGCTTGAAGTTGATGTCAATGACCAACAATAAACTGCTTAAATAAAATATACAGGCATTGGGGGAGATGATTAAAAGGCTCTGTAGACATCACAGAGTGTTTCATAAAGTGTTTCAGTAATAAATTGAAATTTAAGCATCATGTTTTTAGATATAGTTCAGTCTGCAGACTCATTTTGCACTTACCACATGTCTGTTCTACTGTCTAAATCTTTGTTTACTTACGACATTTAGTGGTGATGTGACTTCTTTGTTCGTCATCAGGTTAATGTCACATGCTCTCATACATCCCACAGAAACCACCACTTCATTTTCTCTGTTCCACAAAGCACAGTTCAGCTATGTTGTGCACTCCTGCTGAAACACCAAAAATACATCCATATATACACAAATCTGTTATACATCAATGCACCATGCATGCAGACAAGAATACCATTATCTAAGCTTTTTAGGAGTGTAAAGGGTTCTTTTGTCCTGCAGTCTGTCTCTTGAGCAACTGGTGCAAGCACAGGCTCTGGTGCACCTCTTTGCTCTGTGTGTACGTTTTTGTTTAGTAGCCTATCCACAATTTTTTGCCCATGTATTTATTGCTGAAAGTATAATGCATATGGCTATTCAAATAAATTAGCCTTTTGGACACATGTTCTGGAGCACCTTGAGTTTCAAATGGAACGGACTCAAAGAATAAAAGGTCTCCTTTATGAATTATATTCATGTAGGGGGTCTGCTATCAGGATAGTTTTTATTTATAACAAAAAATATCACTTTATCTAACCAATTTTATCTGTTTGCTTATTTCTCTTGTAAAACCTATATTGAATACAGTTTTGAACAGTATTGTCAAAAACACTTTATCTCACAGATTAGGAGAAAGCTTGTATTGGAAAGACGGTGAAATCATTTAAAGATCAAGACAAAGTGCTACTTTGTTTTCTGTTGATGCTCTGAGCAGCCTTGGTGATTTGACATCACGTGCTGAACTCAGGGTTGATGAGACATTCCTGACTTTCCGAGTTGAGTGGGGAGGCGTTTTCTTTGGTTTTTCCGAGTCTGAGGTTGGACATTGTGAGTTAGTTGAGCTCAGCATAACAACGTGTGTCTACTCCATGGGTTTAGACCAAGAAGCTGCACAATGTAGCCATCTTGTGACATGATTATGCTATTGAGGTGTAAGTAATGTTGGAATTAAAAGAGCGGTCATTTTTAGAGCACTATCAGTCCAACTCTCTTTGTTATACCTACATAAGTATGTGTCCTGCTTAGCTTTTAATAAAGAAGGGGTCAGGATGAACAGTCAAGTTCAAGTTCAAAGTGTGCTTTAATGGCATGACTGTTTTATTAATGTTACCAAAACAAAATAATATGAACGTTATACAGTATAGACAAACAGTAATAATGAATAAAGGAAAAAAAAACAATCATACAATAATAAAACACTAAACATGAATAGCCATTAATTGAATTAAACAGATATATAACAGAAATATATGCAGTACTGAATTAATTTATATAAATTACATAGATATATAAAATATGATAATAGATAGTATTACAATTGGGTTAGATTAGAGGTTATTTGCTTATATTTCTTATGATGAAGAGTGAATATGAGCATCACTGCCAGCCACACACTTCCTTCATGTTCCGCTAAAACACAGCTCAGTTTCTGCTCAGAGAGGAGAAGTTTGGGAAGATAGCTGTGAATTTATGGTAATATTCCTGTCTAAAGTGGTTATATTTCCTGACTAGAGCAGTCCTGATGGAGGATGGTGAATGTTGGTGAATGGTGAAAATGAAGAAACTAGTGAGATCTTATCATAGTAATATCATAGCTACTATATCTAAGATGATTATAAATATAAAAGCTTTTAGAACAGTACAAACTGCACATTTAGTGTGCTACACTGTCCCGCAGTGCATATAACAAAAGCAGAGTATTCCTCACAAAATGATGACACTGATATTAACCCGAAATTTTCTATAGCTCAGGACCAGTGATGGCTGGCTGTGATATGAGATGAGAGACTAAAATTTGACACAGAAACTGTCATGGTTGAGAAACTGTCATGGTTGAGAAATGCATTATATCACAAATTCTCATCAGTGGTGTGATTTCTGCTGTTTTTTTCTAGTCTGTAATGCTCTACTGGCTTTATGCCATGCTTCCTCCACAAAAGGTGAACCTTTTTGCTCAAAAAAAAAAAAAAATATATATATATATATATATGTTATGGTTATCGTCTATTATTTTGTGTAATATGTACTTTGGACAATGTATGATTAGTCTACTTTTAGTTTCTCCTTTAAAGGTATTTTGGAGAAAAATGTTGATAAAGTAAATAATCCACCTTGTTCATGTTCATTACTTTGTCTCATGTGCGCCTTCTCAGTCACTGCTGATGACGGATATGTTAAGGATATATCAGTGAAGCGTTCTGAAACAATCAGCCCAAATGGAGATCAAATCTATGTGGCATTTCACTCTGTGTGAATCACCCAACAGGACTGTCACTGATAGTCTGCATGAATCTACAGTCCGGACTAGAAGGAATTCAGCCCCTGCCTATAGAGTTGAACCCTGGACTCACTTCTTGCTTCTTCATGCCATTCTGTGTTTTTTTTCTTATGACCTTTCTTGGTGCTGCTGTGCTTGTTGTGCTTGTCCTTTCTTGATTTTAGTCAGTCTTTTGTCATGTTTTCCAACAGCTGTATGACTAAGACAAATTTTCAGTTCATAATTAAAATGACTCAGGTGTGTACGATATATTTTCTGGTCATGCTATTACGTAATCCAGTGTATATTCATTACTCTCTTATTTAGAGGTGAACTTTTCACAGAAACGGCTTGTATTTGTGCCTCTGCTCACTCAACTGGAGCGACAGTTTGTAAAGCAAATGGAATGCTAGATCTTATATCACGTTATCTATGTTCTGAGCTGGGAAGCAGCTCACGCATGTGTCTTGATTTCTTAAAACTGGTAGGCGAGTTCAAGAGTTTTGGCAGTATATTGACACTGTGCTGAAAAACTTTTTTCATTGTATTTTAGGGGCTGTGGGACTGATAATTACCTGGCATTTGGCAGTTTGTTGCAGTCAGTGTTAAAGCTGTTCCTTTAAGTTTCCTTTAAGTCTTAAGGACAGAGGACTTTGTGTAAAAACATTGCTAAGGTATAAGAGGAATAAATCATTTTGAGATGTGCTGTTGTTGGACAATAATCACCTTCGGGGTCGCATCACACCACCCTGTCACTGATTATTCTCCTATAACAACTTGTTATAGGAAGTGATTTATTCCTTACATATTACATTGTTTGGAATGGGGTTATTTTATAAGTAAACATAACAATATGTTTACTGAGCGAGTAGCTACACTATATAATCAAAAGTTTGTGGACACCTGACCATCACACTCATATGTGCTTGTTGAACATCCCAATCCAGATTTATTCCCCCTTTGCTGTTATAATAAGCTCCACTCTTTTGGGAAGGCTTTCCACTAGATTTTGGAGCGTGGCTGTGGGGATTTGTATTCATTCAGCTACAAGAGCATTAGTGAGATCAGGCGCTGATGTTGGGTGAGGAGGTCTGGGGTGCAGTCGGTGTTCCAGTTCATCTCAAAGGTGTTCAGTGGGGTTGAGGTCAGGGCTCTGTGCAGGACACTCGAGTTCTTCCACTCCAACCTTCACACACCATGTCTTCATGGGGCTCACTTTGTGTACAGGGGCATTGTCATGCTGGAACAGGTTTGTGCCTCTTAGTTCCAGCGAAGGGAAATTGTAAGGCAACAGTATACAAACACATTCTATACAACTGTGTGCTTCCAACTTTGTGGCAACAGTTTATGGAAGAATCACATATGGGTGTGATGGTCAGGCGTCAAACTTTTGGCTGTATGGTGTATTGTTGCATTTTGCTGAGTGTTTAACCACGCCCCCAGGCGGATTTGAACCACATTATGCTAATTAGGCCACGCCCTCTCCGCCTTGCTCCCGCCCCTCTCTGCGCTACAGCTTCAGTAGCCGTTGACGGCTCTTGTAGTTGACGGATCGATTACACTTCTATAATATTTTATTTTCCCTTTTTCATTTGTTTTGTTGGGGAAAAAAAAGAAAAAGGAGTACAAGTAAGCTTCACTGCACACACATCCGTCTACAGTGTTCCCAATCTGATCAATACTAAGCATTTTTTATTATTATTATTGAGGCTTGTTGCTGCGCGAGCTGTCCGGATTTGGTTGTGTATTAGAGCTTTAGGTGATTATACAGAGGGCTGGCTAAAAGACTGAGCTAGCTAGCTAACGTTAACGTTTATTCATAACCTAATCCAGCGATAACAACCTCGAGACGAGTCGGAACAAGACCAGGTCAGTAAATATGCATTAATTTATTATTCGTGTTTATGTTTCACCACGTTACTGCTCGTTTGTGGGGGTTAAAGATGCTAGCTTAGCGCAGGTTAGCTTGAGTTAGCTACATAGCTACAGTTATTACCTGCCTAGACGTTAACCGTGTTACATTTACTAGTATTTATGTGTGTGTGTGTATATATATATAATATATAAAATATGTGTACGCGTGTGTATTGTGTTCTTATGGTTAATAGTTTAGCTTTATACATTGGGTTCATTCCTACTCGCAGCTAGCATAGCATTGGGACAGCTTTCTCAGTAAACCTGACTACTTACATACTTAAAATCAAAACTAACATTAGTTTTAGTAGTACCCGTTGCTTCTCAGTGTTTGAAAGTGCATTAAAGTGAGTTTTGAAGTTCATATTTGTTAAATCTCGGTCTCATCCTGCCCTGTGTTTGATTAGCAGCATAGCGATGTCTTCCACTCGCAGTGCTAACTTCTGAAACTTAATACGTTAAGAGTCTTTTTATTCCCGTAGAGCTAGCACACTGCTCTTATTTAACGTTTCAGGGTGTAAACATCTCTTAACTCTCTCTCTCTGTGTGTGTGTGTGTGTGTGTGTGTGTGTGTGTGTGTGTGTTTATGAAATGTGAAAACGGCGTTAAAAGCAGGAGCAACGCCGTCACGTATCGTTAGAGCTTTATGATGCGAGTTAGCCCGATGCTAACGGCCTTCCCCGAGTGGCCGCCATTTTGTGTTTTGTTCTTGTAAATGAGTGTTAGTGCTCAGCTTGGATCTAATCTTAATGTATCAGATCAGTTTATAAGATTATTGTCTCTACTATTTCTCGATATCTTTAGGTGTGTGTGTGTGTGTGTGTGTATTTTAACACCGCCCTGTAATACAAAAATAATGTGTAGGCTAAAGTTGAACTAAACCCACTTTACTGGTGTCAGATTGCTCCTCAGCTAGTTTCTCTTGGCTGTTTATGCTGGTTATTATCTGGTTAGTTTAACTGGTGTAGTTATAATCCTGGTGATTTTTTATGAAACCTTTCTGTGCCTCCTTCCTCCCGTCCTGAACCACGGAGAGGCCTAACAGCTAGCTCAGCAATGCTAACCCGGTCAATAGGTAACTTTATTAGACCATTTAATTCGGTTTTATTCTGTTGTTTCGGTATTTAACGGTTTATTTAATCACTAAGCAGAGTTTTTGGAGCTGTGTGTCCTTCGTGTATTGTATTGTCGCAGTGGTGTTTCCGTTAACGCTAGCTTTGTTGCTAAGCTACACGGGTTAGGCCTTTAGCTCGCGCGACCCCGCGGAGCTCACACCGGCCATCGCATGACCTCATTTTCAAATCTCTCACAATAAACACGACGCTCTGGGCTCATTGTTTTATTCCCTGGAAAATCAGACAGTGTGTGTGTTTTTGCTTTGACATCGATTAACTGTGTTTCTGTTGAAAAGTGGTTTAAACTGTCCGGTTTGTTTTCCGTGGTGCTGATGGCGTTTACGGTTTTCAGCAGGATAAAGCCGTGGCGCTGGGATCATGTAGGGCTGTCACGGTTCGATATGTTTACTGTACGGTATACTGACCACGATATTAACTAACCATTTAGAAACACACAGCCTGGTGGTGGAAATGAAAGGAGTAAAAATGATAATCTTTGTACCAAAGTCTCTCTGTACATCACTGTGTCTCTAACAAAATCCAAAAGGAAACAAAAAGTTCAGATCCAGTAATTATTCTCGTTTCTGAGAAAGATGTTTTTGAGAACGACTTTCCCTCATTTATCAGAGTGGATACAAACGGATTTATGTGAAAATAGTTTGTACAAGCGTTTACACAAGAAATTTGGTATGGATTAAAAAAAAAAATCCAGTAAATTCAGAAAAACGTTCGTATCCGACTCGTGCTCCCGAGTGTGTGTGTGTAAATTTACGCATAAGAAGACTGACTAATGTAAACCTCGACTTGATCGACTTCAAAAATGATATAACTGACATGGATTACTGCACTTTTATATCTGGAATATACTGTTGTAGTTAAACTGGTTATTTTTATTAAGTTTTTAGTGTTTAGCAGACGCCCTTATCCACAGTGACTTATAGAAGAGCTTTAGAGTCTCTCTTAAAACACATCCTCATGCTAGTTCACTAGGTCAGGCACTAAGAGTACCACTGAGAACATTTTGTGAAAACCAGGCGTTTTATATTATTGACATTAATTAAAGAATATAACAAAAAAAAAAGAGAGAGAGAGAAAGCGATCCAACACAAACCCATAAATTAAGAAAAATAAAACTAATTATTCAGTTATAACCAGAGAAATGTCGCTGTGTAAAGGGAGGACGGGCCGATCTGTCTGCACAGAGCCGTAAGCTGTAAACACACACCTCAGCTCATGGAGGATTTCATGTTTGATTATTATTATTAATAATATTATATATAATTAAATATGTTTATTGGCATATTAGAAGTGAGTCAGAATAACTTCAGCTTCTGTTTTTTAGGCTTTACCCTGATTGTTTGTTTCCTGATCACAGCTATCTGTGCACTCTTTATGGAGGTTTGTAGGCGTCACTTCATGCAAATGAAGTGTGTCGGGGAAAGCCATGAAACACAAAAATGACCTGCGCATGGAGAACGTGCTCAATAAATTACAAAATAATTCTGTCAGTAGCTAGATTATAACATTTTGTGTGATGTGTCCAGCGTTTATTTTCTCTCTCTCTCTCTCTCTCTCTCTCTCTCTCTATTTACTTATTTATTTATTTATTTGGTCCAAATATCCAGAACCCATGGCGTTTCTACAGCTCTGTCCTTTTCCTCAGTTTGTGTCTTGCAGGACAGGTTAGAATCGAAAATGATTTGATTAGATTGGACCTGGACCAAGAACACCTCGCTCAGACGCTCTCGGACCGGTTGTTTTAGTTTGCACCCGAGTATGATTTCCATGTTCTCACCTGCACAAATGAAACTCACCAAAGAGAAAAATACAGTTGTTGTGTATGATAAAGTTACGAATGTGTCAGGAGAGGACTGGTGATTTGATGTTGTGCTTCAAACTCTGCAGGTCTAGTTCTGCGTAATGTTGTGCATCAGTTTATTTTAAGGAATCGCAGTTGTAACGCTTACACCGCAACACATGATGCAGTGTGCACGCTGTCGTTACATAAACTGGGATGCTTTAGCGTACACACTGAACTAAATCTGTGTGGGATTTATTGGCGAGCAGTGAAACGCACACCATCAACCCTGGTGTTGCCATGGCTCCGGCCTCTCTCAGCGCACACACACACAGAGACATCATTTATAATGCATCACCATGGCAACCACATCTGTCCGGTCCGTGTGAAAGTCATATTCACGTATCCTGTACGTTTACAGCACACAGACTGCTAAGGTGTGAGCTTTAATACCTGCACTACTGTCTCCTCTAATCACACTTCTGTCTGATGTTCAGCTCAGTTGTTCATTCTGTGACTTTTCATGGTGTCAGGTGGTCTAGGTTGAGCCGTTATATCTCTGTTTATGGGATTAACTGCGTGTTGATCACACAAACTGTTAAAATTCGGGAACCACATTAATGTTTGAATGGAGCTTCTTGATCCTCTTTAACATGTTTGGGCTGAAACTGTAGGTCATATTGTTGCAGGATACAACATTCACACTAAAACATTTTGTCTGCCTTTAGATCACCAGTGAATCCCCACATGCATTAAACAGTTAATTAACGTCAGAAAGGGCCTTGTTCTTCGTATGCCTCATATCAAATCCAGGATAAAATGATTTACAAATCATGATAATTCCAAACAGGCTAATTCTTTTCTTCTGACACATTTGATGACCTGAATTAGTTTAGCCAGATTAAGTTACCTGAGAACTGTGAAACTCCTGTTTCACCTGGAAAAAGATAAGCTACATCCAGACTCAAAACCAACAAAACTAGGAGAGGCCAGTGAAAATTTTTTCTTGCGCACACTTTAGTTTACTGTGGCTACAAGATACTAAATCAGAAACAGCTACCTCAGCCATGTTTGAATTTGCTATTTTGAGTTCTCGGGTTAATAAAATTGTTGGATTATGTTTGCTCGGCTAAAGAAAACATGCGCATGATTTAATTTAAGCGGGTGTAGTTGACTCACTATATAAATACTGTAGCCCTCCTACAATAGTGCTGTGTCGCATGCTAACACTTTGATTCCACATAACAGACTTATGAACTCCATCTAAGCTGTAAACTGCTTGTTCAAATTGCAGGCACTTTTTCTTTATATAAGAGTATGGAAATTTATAAAGAATTGCGGTAGGAACAGGGAGCATTACAAAGCAAAGCAGGAGCATTCCGATATCATGACGATATCATGACTGTGATTATTAGTGAGTCACCGATTAAAGGGAAACACAACATAAAGGTGTGGGCCACCACAACACACCAGGACACACGTGTGTGGAACACCGTTCAGTCCCTCAGTTGGTGTTGTGATGGTGGTGGTGGAGAGCGCTGTCTAACACTTCACTCCAAAATCACACAGGTGTTCAATTGAGTTGAGATCAGGTGGATGTGAAGGCCAAAAGCATACGATTTAAATAATTTTCATCCTCATCAAAGCATTCACTGAACTGTCATGGATGGGGGCGGAGTCATCCTGGGAGAGACCACTCCCATCAGCATAGAAATGTTTCAGCATAGGATAAAGGTGATCAGTCAGAAGTAGTTTGTATTTATTTATATGCTGCACTCTAAGGGGAGAAGCGGACTCGAATCACATCAGCAAACCACAGTAGCCAGACCCCATCTTGAGCATTCCCTTTGAAGGCACAAATATACTTCACTTTCACCACATGTACATACGTGTACATGCAGCTGCTACGCGAGAGTCAATGTTCACATATTCGCTTGCGTATCTTATGTACATCTGGAGGACTAACATTGGCGTCCACTAGGTGGCACGTCACAGCCACAGCATCCCTGTCTGATAGCTTTCCAAGTCAAACTGTAATGTTTAGCGATTTCATGCACAGCAGCGTTAAACAGACTAACGAGCTCTGTTTCTCTTTAAAACTTTTTGCAAACTGTTATCAAACTGGCACTCAAAACAGACCTTTCGGTAGGTTTAAGACGTTTTTAAAATTCAAATACTAACTGTAATAGGAAAACTGTTAGTGTTAGTCCTCAATAACAGTCTAGAATATTATATAAGTATGTAATTTGAGACACAATGTTAGACTGTTTATTTAGTTGCAGACACTTGTCACATAGTGCTACACTTCTTCCACCATTTACGTTGGTATTGCACTACATGGAAGCATCACATTAATTTCTGAGGATGTGAACAAGTGACGCGCCAATCGACCACAGGATACACGAGGCGGCCATCTTGCATGCACATAGTTAACAGCAAGTATAAATCAGTCTTGACTCATCTGATCAGATCACCTTTTTCCCCCCACATCTCTGTGCATCTCAGCTGCACCACTGAACTCTCAGACATGTACTCATCTTTGTAATGAACCCTACTGCAACCCCACTGTAATAATCCCGCTCGGTGTGGTCGTAGACGGCCCGTTCTTGCTCACCGTCTCGTCACGTCCTGCACTGACATTCAGGCACCTGACATTCAGCTTCTCTCTTTATGTATCATGCTAATACCTAAGCATCACGCTCATTAAATGTGCTCTTGACACCACAGTTTCTAGTCCTGTTGTCTCTGTAGTCATTGCTCCTACTGAAACACAGCCAGCTGAGCAAACACTGTGACTGAAGCTTCTGCGTCTGCCCCAATAATGAGCCTTTCTATTTTACAGTCAATTAGATCTTTCCCTCTTACCACCTTAATCCAAAATCGAGGTCAACTAGGCCTACTCAGGATTGTTCTACATACCACAGAGCATGATAGGACGTTAATTGGTTAAATCTAGTCCATCTGTCAGGAAGGATGTGTAACCTCACCCATTTATTCATTTTTTTTTTCTCTTTAATTTGTCGCCTGTCTGTAAAAGCGTCAGCAAAACATTTGGTGAAAAAGTTGTGAAAGTACACACAGTATCCTCAGAACAGTGTGTTCTGATGTCATTTATTACGTTGCTGAAGTACTTCCCAGATGTAATTAAAAGGCTGCTGGTTTGTGAGCTGATTTTTAGTACCGCCTTTGCATCAGATTTTATGACTATAATTTTATCCTGCTCCATCTCACATGTTCTTTCTGTTCTTTGTCTCTGCCAGTCTCAGGGCTCACCATACTCAATGAGCGTGCAGCGCAATGTCAGAGCGCTCTGGGCAAACAGCAAAGGGGAAGGATGGCAAAACCAAGTATGCGTCTCTCAACCTGTTTGATACCTACAAAGGAAAGAGCCTTGAAGTACAGAAGCCTGTTGGTAAGTATTTAATTTTTTTTAAGCTTCTTTCATGTACAGTTGTATTTCAAACATCGTACTGCGCAGTTCTCGAGCCTCTGTAGTTACAGCATCGAGGTGCGTCACACCTCCGTGAAGTGTATCATGTTTAAATATACACATCGAATAAAATCTTGTGTATTGTGGAAGTCAGCAGTGAGCAGGGTCTTTTCTTTCTCTGCTTTTTGAACAAAATAAGAAGGAAAAAAATCCACCAGCGACTGCTAGCCCGCTGAGCCTACTTGTACGTTGAGCAACTATGAATAAAAACGAATAGCCTGGGTATGTAATCTTCTTGTGCCAGGCACCTGGGCTACTGCTTTGTCCACCTCTGATCCTTCCTTCTGTTCTCATCCTACTTGAGCAGAAGCAAGATTAAATTGAGTTGGTCTCATGCTCACTGCTTCTGCTCAGTTTAGGTTTCAATTTGCGTCTGCAAGTGTAAAGTGATATCTTGTTGCTAGAGGAAATTAATCTTCTTGCTAATCTTCTCTCTGTCTTTCACTGTGGCTGTCTTGATTGTGGCCATCGCATCATGTTTGCAGTCTAAGCCAGTAAATGTCGTGCTAACAGTTTTGCTCAGAGGCTGTACGTAATCTACACGACTGTGGTGCACTCGCTAGAGAGGCTGGTACGTCTTGTCAGTAGATGTGGTCAAGAGCTGCCTCCTTTTGCTATTTGACTCTCAGATCATGTTTGCTGTTGAGCTACAGAAAATTATCCCGGTTACTCAACTGCTTTAATCAATGCTATTAAAAATGGGAATGGGAAAAAAAAAATATTTTTTTTTCAGTTCTTTGAGTATATCCAAAGTCCAACAAAGACCTGCCAACCTTTATGCGTTTTCCATTTTAACATCAGTGTGCTGCTACGAGTTAGCACTCAAACATACACCAATGAAAATGGCTGAAAAGCCAATCACAGGCAGTGCAGCGGGTAGCGTTGCAGCCTTGCAGCTCCAGGGTCCCAGGTTCGATCCTGAGCTCGGGTTACTGTCTACGTGGAGTTTCTGTGTGTGTTCACTGTGTGGGTTTCTTCCGGGTTCTCCAGTTTCTTCTCACCTCCCAAAAACATGCAGGTAGGTAGATTGGCTAAGATAAATTGCCCTAGGTGTGCATGCGTGCGTGCGGTTCAGTGTGATGGACTGGTGTTCCATCCAGGGTGTATTCTCGTCTCGCATCCAGTGTTTCCAGGATAGGCTCCACATCTACCACAACCATGACCAGGATAAGCGGTTACTGAGTGTGAGATGAGCCAATTGACGTGCGAGTCTGGAAGGATTGACAGTTACATAGGTGTTTTTGCACTCTCCTGTTATTAACACATACCAAGGGAAGCCCCACCCCCTTCTTTTCATCTAACATTAGTAATCTCTCATCTCCTCACGATTTTATGGCAGTGGGATCTGGGAATGAGAAACAAGCTAGCACAGAGGTACATCACACCACTAATAAAATATGAAACAACTGAAAAATACATAGATGAAATATGTAGTTTAGTAGTGAACATTTTTGGTTAATGGATTGAGGAAGAACAAACACTGGTTCCTGCTACACTAGTAGCGTACTGAATGAAACACTCTGCTGCCAGCCAATAAAAAAAATAACAGTGATAGATCAGACATATGATACACACACTTGTCCAGGTTGCCTGGGCTTGGTCTGGTGAACTCGATCATTTTAGTGCCTATTTTACAAAGCGTCTAACCTGCAGTGCTAACATATTCAAGATTTTAAAATCTCCACCAAAAATTTTAATTTACTGGTGTGTACTAAAATAACTACACGATCCATGATTGAAAATGCTACAGGGTGGTCGGTGTGATGCCTGCTTCTGATAACGATTGATCATTTTTTCCTCATCTCAGATCTCTAGTAATCTGACTCCAGGACATGTCGAACAGCTCTCTCTCTCTCTCTGTCCCTCTCCCTCTCCCCACCCCACACACACAGTTCTTCGGCTCTCCTTCGTGATCAGGCTTGTGTCTCGTTTCAAAATGTTGTTCCCTTGGTGTGTAGAGCTTAGGTCCTGTTCTCAAGGGTTTCAGAAATATAAGTGACCAGTGTGATGAGATGCTGAAACTGTAAGTGTAACGTCACAGCTTGGTTGTAAAAATAATTATTTGTGTACCAGTTCCAAGTACCAAGTGATTCTGTTAGATCAGATAGCTATTAATTACTGTTTTAAATGAAGCTATAAATGAATGAGGGAATTTTTAAATGTACTTCCCCTTTCTTCTACTCTGTGACTGCTGTTTTACGACGGTGCCATCTTAAAACGTGTTGACGCTTTCTGGTCTGCTCTCACTTTGTAGTTGCCCCTCGTCATGGCTTGCAGTCTCTTGGTAAAGTTGCCTCTGCACGGCGCATGCCCCCCCCAGCCAACCTGCCCAGTTTGAAGGCGGAGAACAAAGGCAACGACCCCAACGTCTCGCTCGTTCCCAAAGACGGCACAGGATGGGCAAGCAAGCCAGAATCAGCAGACCCAAAGAGGTGAGTCTGTTTACCTGTATAATGTAGTATAGCACTCAACATTACGATTAAATTTACTCTTAAAAAAACTCCTAGGGTCTTTTTGTAATTAGTGCAGTTGCAAAAGAGACTTGCCTTGAACATCTGGTAGCTAATGGTTTAGTGGAGGAGTGTCTAACTGTGGTCCTGGAGGGTCATAGCCAGTTGTGTTGGCTGTGAAATACACCATGCAGATCTTGTTAATTAGTTGAAATGTGTGTGTTAAATGAGGTACAACGCTGAACTCGGCAGTGCTGTTGCCTTCCAGGAGTGTTATACCCCGAATGTTGTGTTTACATCAGCTGTTTTTTAATGTATGAAACAAATCCAACCCTCAATCCAGCTGTTTTCTGGATAGGTTTAGGGTTATTAGGGTTATTATTATTTAAAATTAAAATTTAATAATTGAAAATATTTGCTTTTTTTTTATTATATGATTGGTCCAGATAACAAAATCGTATTTGTGTCACAGCCTGTTGAATTTTCAATTTTGATTCTTGATCTCGTCAGAAGATGTTGGTTTAATTTTCTATTGTAATGTGAGTGATAACGAGAATAACTTGTTTTGTAGACATTGCTCAATGTTAATGAAACTATAAACTGATTAAAAGCATGAATCATCGTACATTTCATAATTCAAAAATTATAATCATTGCCAAATTGCTGTGGTAGTAACAAAACCCAAGGACGTGCTATTACAGGAAAATAATCAACTTCATCGTGGTAGCAGTTAATTATTTTCCTATAACAGGACATCACATTCTTTTTTTTCTTAAATATTTCACGATACACCGAAGAACGTGGAAGTTATTCTTGACAAGATTTCATTATTATTTTTTTTATTACAGCTTATTTCAATATCTTGCCCATATCAAATGTCTGATGTACAATATTGAAAAGTGTGTACACTTCTTATTCCTGCAGTACCGATGTATCGTCAGCACCGCAGCCGGAGTCGCAGCAGCCTGCGGCTTCACAGATGCCTGCTCCGAGCCTGCCGAGAACTCCTCCAGCTCAAGAGGTGCTGCTGCCCACATTTTCACAAAGCGCTGCATGTTCTTTTCCATATTACTATTCAGCCAGGGCTTTATATTAGAATCAAATACATCCTAATTACTTGCAGAGTTGTACGTTAAATGATTCAGCTGTTATTCCCATGACACATACTACTGAAATATGGCTTTTTAAATACAGATGAACTCGATCTTGTGCTTTCTAGGCCCAAACTACAGCTATAGCCGCAGGGACAAGGTCCTGGGCTCAGGCCAGTGTTACACATGGAGTACAAGGAGATGGTGAGTTCCGGTTCCCCAGATAAAATGTATTGTTTTTGTGAACATTTTTAAAGGAGCAGTTTGTCCTCTGCAGTTGCAGTAAAATATTGATAAGCCTGTCTCTTCTGCCCAGCTGACATGACCCCTTACATTATTAAATTATGTATACCTCATGAGTTGCCTTTTAAGGAAAAGCGGCAGAGCTGATCATCCCTGTACCAGTCGGGGTGGAGCTAAAACAAAGAGACGAACCAGATCTGCTGCATGGCAATGTTGCAAATCACAGTTTTATGTATATATATATATATGATTACTGCGGATCTAGTAACACTTCAAGGCAATGTTTATGTGTTGCTTTTGGTGCATGTGTAGCTTCTGTGTATTGCACTGATGAAAGAAACAGTGACTAATAATGTTCACGTAGTTTTTTTTTTTTGATTGAATGAGATATTTTTAGCAGTGACATGAATACACCACTACTATTATGGCTACTCACTCCTGGCTCTGTTCAGGTGGAAAGGGATCAAACCAACCGTCGCCATTCTCTCGCGAGGAATTTCCCACCCTGCAGGCGGCGGGAGACCAGGACAAAGCTGGCAAAGAACAGGCCACTGCAGATCAGTGGTATGGGCCAGGACCAAGCCTCCGCCCCCAGAGTAAGTATATCGTGCTTTTTATTTTGCCTTTTCATTGATGTTTTTGATCTCTCTTCTCAGTTGATGTGCAGCTATTGTGGTCTGCTACCTAATACACTATCAGCATGCAGATCAATTTTCTTATCGTATATACCTGCCTTTCTAATCCAGATGTGACGAGTTGGCGGGATGGTGGGGGCCGCGCACTGGCACCCACCATAGCTGGGGAGGGGGTAGCGGAGGGCGGTGTTGGGGGAGCCATGGGAATGGAGGGTGCAGCTGGGGCCCCTCTCCTTCAGAATCCCTCCCATGGGCCACCTAGAAACCCACCTGCAGGCAGCCCCACCCTTCCCCTCCCCCAGCCTCAGGTTGGCCCGCAGTTCCCTCCTTACAGAGGAATCATGCCTCCCTTTGTGAGTACCAAGAATTTTACCACTTAGTATCACCTTTGAACAAACAGTGGTGTTGCATATGTATACAAGTCTTTTTGTCAGTAAGGTTTTAACATCAATGTGAAATAACTAAGGGCGAATCTAGAGTTGAACCTTTAGGGAAGCTCAGCCCCCAATAAAAGCTTCACACTGAGGTGGTCATCACATTTAAAGTTATTATATATCTTCTACTCTTTTAAAGCTTTTAAAGTAGCCTCTGTTATATATTGTTCATTAAGTTTGGGCTATGTGCACCAAATCTACTTAATGACGATGTGACATGCTGCATTTGATATAAAGTACTTCTCTAACCCATTTTCTTCTGTTTGTTCTCTTTTAGATGTACCCGCCGTACTTGCCCTTCCCAGCACCGTATGGTCCACAAGGGCCGTACAGGTATCCACCACCCAGCGAGGCCCCTAGGTAAGATGTCTACAGATTGTCCCTATGTTCTCCATGTAAAACATTGCAATTTAGCAGATCTTTTTTAACTTTCGTATAAATGTGTCAAATGTGTCAACTCGTCTTCCTTGCTCTCTGTGACTCACATTCACATTACTGCACAAGATGTAAATGTCTGTTTTTAATATTTATTTATTTCAAACATTTTAAAGGCAGTTTGAACACACTTTATTTGCTAAAAGGGCAAGTCAAACACTGTGGAACACTGTATCTGTCAACTTTGATTAAAGTGAATTCTTTCCAAAAGTTTTTCTTGCACTTTTCGACTTTGGTTGGTAGTTGGTAGAAGTTGGTTTAGGAGTAAAGTCAGTCTACTTTTAACCCTGCTACACAGCTGTGCACAATAAAATGTAATGTTTTGATGAGTATGTTTCAACTCTTAACAGTCCTCTTTCCTCCCTCTATTTCTCCTCAGATTCTCTCGTCCGCAGGGTGGGCCTGCACCAGAGGGGAGGCCACCTGTTGGCCCCCGTGGTGAGGTGGTCAAACGCCCCTCTATCCTAAAGCAGGATGACCTCAAGGAGCTGGACGAGCTTGACCATGATGGAGATGAGGGATGGGCTGGTAAGGAGGGGGCATGGAAAGGTTTTAAGCTCTTTGATTTCCTATAGATTTTTAGGGCATTTTTACAAGCTTAATTTTTTTGTCTTAAATCAGGGGCACAAGAGGAGATTGACTACTCAGCCAAGTTAAAGTTCAGCGATGATGAAGGTGAAGATGAGGGGGATGAAGAGGAGACTGAAAGCAAGAATGGAATTCTGTATGTTTCTGAGAAATGCTAAATTGCATAATGGTGATTTAGATAATAAGTATATTTAGAATTTTAATGTACATGTGTCCTTTTCATCCCCCTTTAGGGAACAAAGGGAGCAGCAGAAATCCCAAGACGGACCTGCCCCAAGTTCACGTTCGCGGACATCTGAGAGTGGAGGCAGCGCAAGGCACACACCTCCTGTCCCCACGGATGAGGTTACCCCAGCACCCTCCAGCAAGCCAAACTGGGCCGAGGAGGGAGGAAGCAGCTGGGGTGGTCAGACAAGCGCTGGAACCTACCAGGTAAGACCCACATGACCCCCTCAGCAGGCACTGACACACCACCTGAGTCTATTGCTTTGGCAACAACCAGCATGTTACGAGTCACTGTGACGACAGGGACAAGCTTTAAAGGGCACATGAAGTGCTTCCTGGATGACTCACTGCCAGGTGCTTTTGCCTGTATGCAGGGGCGTAGGCCTGGACACGGTGGCCCTCGGGAGCAGCCCTCCCCCCCACCAGGTTCACTTCTTGGGCAGGGACCCTACTCCTACTACCGACAGGTACATGGGGAAGGGGTCCAAGTTACAAAAGGACAACATCTGCCTAGTGGTGGGCGGTATAAATGAGATCAGTATAAATGAGGCGGTATAAATTTTCAAATGCAGTTCCGATCATGATTGAGCAAATCTACATAGGCTACCTCTCGTACACATGAAGTGATTTTCCCACCTCGGGTTTATTTGACCATGCTGCGTAAGTGATTTGTCTTAAAAAATTATACATATATATATATATATGAAACCACTGCAGACACTTCCACTGGTGTGAAGATCCATTATTATGGTCACTTATTTGAAGCAGAAAACAGGTGTTGCTTGAATGATGACAGAAGGGAACCCTTCCCTTTTCATTTATAGTAGCTACAAAACCTTATGCATACAGCATGGTGACCTATGACCAAATTAATATCCCTTTTGAATGGGATATTACGAACATGATGTTTTTGTATATCCACTGTCCACTGGACTGTTTTGCATCACTCTTACCATCCAAGTCTGGAAAACATCATGATTTAAAAGTTTGCCTATATCGCCCGCCCCTAACATGAGCATGGTCATGGTGTTGGAGGCAGTATATATGTATGGATGAACTTTCTGAGTCACCAGTATTTTGTCTGTCAGCAGGAACGGGCCTCAAACCAGTCAGCACCCCAGAAGCCGTCTGGTGCTCAGGTCCAGCAACAGAAGGGACCTACCCCTCCGCCATCAAATGCCCTGCTTAACCAGACACAGGGTGAGGATGAAGATGAGACATGGCGTCAGCGGAGGAAGCAGTCGTCGTCAGAGATATCTGCGGCGGTGGAGCGTGCCCGGCGTCGCCGTGAGGAAGAGGAGCGCAGGATGGAAGAAGAGCGCCGTGCTGCATGTGCTGAAAAGTTGAAAAGGCTGGATGAGAAACAGCAGCAACAACAACAGCAGCAGCAGCAACAGCAGCAGAAGCCCAGTGCTGGCGTGGAAGTTCCTTCGAACAGCCCCACTCCTTCCCTGACGGCTTCAGCCTCTTCATCCAGCACCAGTCAGCCCCCGTCACCCTGTGTGGACACAGAGGAACCGCCTCTTGCATCCGCTCAGTTGGGTGGCGCTACACTGGCACTGACTGCTAATAACAGACAAAGAGCTGGCAGCAACAGCAGCTATGACTCTAACACTGGTTAGTCTTTACTCATGTTTGTGAACTGTCATATGAAGTCGGTTTGATGCTCTTAACTCAAGGCTGAAATTAAAATTTCTTAATTGTTCTGTTCTTTCTATTTTTCAGAGTCGCAGCCGGCTGCTCAGCCTCCTGCCCCCCAGCAGCCCCATGATGTACCAGGACCAGTGGAAGTCAAGGAGGAGCCCGTATCAAGCAGCACACACATTCGCAGCAGCAGAAGTGGAGATGAGACGGTGAAGGTAGAGGCAACTACGGGAGGAACAGGAAGGCCAGGGGGTGGAATGCCTGGTCAGGGCTTTTCCAAGTATCAGAAGTCCCTCCCACCTCGTTTCCAGAGGCAACAGCAGGTTAGTGTCTGTTCTTAGATGCTCTGTATTCTCTAAATCTCTGCTATATCTGTAAACTCTTATTACATAATTTTTTGCTATTTACATCAAGTGGGTGTTGCCAAAAAAAAATTGTACATTTGGTACATCTTTAGTATACTAATAGGACATAGGCAGCTGTAATTTAATCAGTAGCTGTGGGCTGGAAAATACTTTCTCCAGAAACAGGAACAAACTTTTAACGCTGAGCCACTGACATCTCGAACATCACCAGTGTTGCATTACATCTGTAATCAGGAGAGAGAGAGAATGGTGAAATCTAATCCACATGGAAGTGAGGGCTTATGCAACCACTCCTGCAAAAATGTACAACAGCTATTCAAGCTTGTATTTCTCAGTAGTGTGATCTTACAGAACCGTTGTATTTGTGTAATAATGTTGGTTGGATTTTGCCAAACGAGTGAAACTGTTATGCCATTAATTGCACACAGGAACAGCTCCTGAAACAGCAGCAGCAGTGGCAGCAGCAGCAGCAGCACAGCCAGGCTGCACAAGCCCAACTCCAGTCCCAAACACCTCAGCAGGGCCCGACTCCTGGTGCCACACCACAGCCAGGCCCTAAACAGCCTGCTCTATACCCACCTGGCTCCATGGGACGCCCTCCACCTCTCCCCATGAGCTTTGACCCTCGGTGGATGATGATGCCCTACATGGACCCTCGCATGATCCAGGGTCGCCCCCAACCTATGGATTACTATCCGGCCAGCATTCATCCCACTGGTTTGTTCATGAAATTTCATGACAAAGTTGTACATGATTTTGGAAATCTATGACACTTACTTGGTATGTCACATAAAAAAAATATATTTTTTTCAGGGCTGATGAGTCGGGAGCGCTCAGATTCTGGTGGCTCTGGCTCGGAGCAATTTGATAGGCAGCAGCATGGAGGTCCCCCTCATCCTCATCGTGGCACACCACCCATGGATCCTAAACTGGCTTGGGGACCAGAAGTTTTCCCAGGGAGCGGAGAGGGTCGGGCTCTGAGTTCCCCCTTGAGGCAGAAACAAGCTCTGGAGGAGGAGGACATGGGTAAAGGTGCCAGGTAAAGGCTTGGTTATGGTTTCATCACCTGGTCTCTATTTCAGGTAGATGGCATAAAGATCAGTAGTAGTTCAGTGGAAGACACTGTGCTGTAAAGTTTTTTCCCTCCCTGCATGATGTACTCTCTTGAAATCTGGATACTTGTGACCAACAGCCTTTAAAAAAAAAAAAAACACACACCTTCTTACAAAATATTCAGTTGTACAACATATACCTACTAGTATTTATATTATTGTGTCTATCGTAATTTTTTAACTAATTGTTTTATATTGTTTTAATGATAATTTAAGTGCAGGTGTGTAAATCATCAATAAAGAAATTGAGGGGGAGAGCTGGAGTTGCAATGAAACTTCAATACTTAATCATAATGCTAATTTTTTTGTCTTTCATATGTGACAGGAGTGACACTCCTCCAGTGCGCACTCGAGAGGGAGGTACAGGTTCCATTCAGCCACCTGTTGTGGGCACTAACTCTCCTTCTGGCTCCACTGATCAGGCGATATCCCCTGTGGGGACTCAAGCTGGCCATCACCAGCCCTTCTTGGGAGGGCGTGGAAATTACAGCAGCTTCCCAGATAATGGATCCAGGATGGTTTCTCATCCACAGCAGAGGGTTAATAGTGCTGGAGAACTTCGTGGCTTTGGCCACCAAGATGAAGCCCCACAGGGTGGCCAACAGAATCAAATCTGGGGGGCTCCACATCCTCACTTTGACCGCAATGGCCGTGCTGATCTCACCCCCTTGGAAAACAACCCCCATTTGCAGCATCACCATGCTCATCCGCCACATTACACTCTCCATTCACACAAACAGGAGAATGGTAGAGAGCGAGAGAGAGGAGGAGAGCCCAAGAAGACCGAAGCCTCCCCTCCACTTCCCCAGCCATGCCTTTCTTCCTCCTGCTCTTCTTCTTCCTCTTCCTCTTCAACTAGGGAGGATGGCAGCGGAAAGCAGTCACTACATTATCCCCCGACCCAGCATGAGCATGACACTGGACCCAGGGGTGTTGGACGGAAACAGGACAAAACAGGCAGTACCTACCTTCACACACAGTCCTCCCATCATTCAGTGCAGCAGCACCACCCCAAATCTAACTCTCGTGGTCGGGAGCAAAAGACTGAAACTCAGTGGGGCCCAAGGCCTGGAAGTAGTAGTGCAAGTGGTGGACCTGCACATAACAGAAAGGGGGGCTCTGGAATGGGTGGAAACACAGGAGGGGAAGACTTGACCAGTCAGATTGATAAGCCTGCTGTCCAATCAGGAGGTGGTAACCCCAACAAGCGAGTGGGTCCTATTAAGCGACCTGTGCTGAAGGAAATGAAGAGGGAGGTTGGTGAAGGTGAGGGAGGAGAGAAAAACACCGCAGGCTCTGCAAAAGATAAAGATCAAGATGCCAATCACGCATCAGTTAAGCAAGCGTCAGTCTCCAGTTCTCAAGCCTCATCTGGACCTTCTGGTAAAGATGAAACTGCTCCTCCAGGAAAGCCAAGAAACGGTGGCAAAGAGCGAGGTGCTGGTGGGGGCATGAGTAAAGCATCCAAAGAAGGAGAAAACTCTGTCCAAGCCACTGGCTCTTTAGCTCCACCTTCCAGGAGGGACAGAGAGCATTCTTATGAGACAAGTGGCAGTGCAGGGGGTGCTACATACCATGCGGGCTCTTCCCGAGGAAGCCGAGCAAGCCGTGGAAGGGGTGAGTTCTATGGTCGAGGCAGAGGCTACAGGGGCAGTTATGCAGGCAGTGCACGTGGTAGGGCAGGGGGCAGAAGCAGCCGAGACTACAGATCCACTGCCAACAGTGGTTATCAGCATGGCGCCTCTAACCAAGATCATAAGAGGGAGGGGTCATCTGGCAGGCATGGCCAGGGAGGCTCTCAGCCAAACCCTGGACGTGCCAGGAACCACAGCGAAACCCGAAGCGAGGGCTCAGAGTATGAAGAAGTGCCGAAAAGAAGAAGGCAAAGGGGTTCTGAAACGGGCAGTGAGAGTGCTGCTAGTGACCTTGCACACTCTGACAAAGAGGATCGCAAGCCAACTGCCAAGAAAGGAGCAGGGGGAGAGAATTTAGGTGTGGGCAATGCCCCATCTTCAGCACCACCAAGAAATACGCAAACCAGAGTGTTCACCCCTAGAGGAGTGCCATCTAGACGTGGCAGGGGTGGAGGTGCCACTGGAGGAGGTGTCTACAGAAATTCAGGCAGTGGAGGAGGTACGTCTGGCGGACACCGTTCTGGGCCTAGTTCTTCTCAAGGTGTGTCTGCTAAATCCTCTGCATCAGCCCGAAAGCAACACATACCCCCACAGCCCTCTCTAATAAAAGAACCAAGCCATGGATCTAATGGGGAAAAGAAAGAGAAGGCTATTGAGCAGGGTCAGTCTCAGAACCAGGGTGTAAACTCTTCAGTAATCTCTGGTCCTATGGTGCCCACAACTACCCAGTTGGGCACTGAAAATGGAGGTGTGGCCCAGAGCTTAAACAACACCAATTCCAATTCCTCTGGACCCAAACCGATTCTTTTGCCTAATGCTGATGGACGAAACATTCTGCATAGAGGATTTGAGCGCCCTCCCCGTCGCAGACGCCATGGGCGTTCCCAACATCAGCAAGACAAGCCCCCTAGATTCCGCCGGCTTAAACAGGAGCGGGAGAACGCAGCTCGTATCAATGGAAGTAGCGGAATAATTGAAGCTGTGGGTGTGCAACAACAGCGGTCTGCTTCGCCATCCCAGAATTCAATGCAAGATGGAACACCAAATGTATCCTCTACCACTGGTGTTGCAAGTACAAATCACAATGTCTCGGCAACCAACAATAACAATAGCAGCTATCTAGGGGGTGGGAACCTGAATTTGAATAGCCACCACCATCACCACCATCACTACCATGGCAACTCTGGCCTGCCCCATTCTCAGCACCACCATAACCACAACCAGACTGGTGGTGCCAAATCTCCAGACGTCTCCAATCAGAACTCTGACCAGGCCAACGAGGAATGGGAAACTGCCTCTGAAAGCAGTGACTTTGCAGAGTTTCGAGAGAGGGAAGGTGGCGGAGGAGGAGGAGGAGGTGGAAAATCCTATTCCTCCTATCACCATCACCATCCTTCAGGAAGAGGAAGCGGAGGAGGGGGAGGTGTTGACCGAGAGATAACTACTAAAGAATCGGCCGCCAATAAGAGGAGCTTCTCCAGCCAGCGGCCTGGAATGGAAAGGCAGAATCGGAGGGTCAGTGCTGGTGGCAGTGGCGGTCGAGGTTCCAGAGGGCCACCTACCGGTGGCGGACCGGGTGGTGTATCGGGTAATGGAGGGGCCAGTCGTGGTGAGAGGCGTGGCAATTGGCCATCTCCCAAGAACAGGAAGTGAATTCCCCACCCCTTTCCCTGCCTTTTTAATTTAGCAACATTTCAAATTCATCCCTCTTTTTCTCTTTCCCTTCATTCATCTCTCAATTTGCATCCCCTAACATATTACCACATAATTATTATTATTATTGTTATTATTATTATTATTGTACAAGATATAGTTATGAAGATGATGTACACACTCATTCTAGCACCCTTGGTTTAATGCTTTGTGTCTTGTCCCTTTTATTTGTCCATGCACACCTTCTTTCCTTTCACACAAGCCCCAAGTTCTACTCAGATTAGATGTCACATTACCTTAATTGACAACCCTTCAGATATAAAAATGTTTGCATATACAAGCACAATATGACCTCAGACTGACACACAGATACTCAGCATGTGACTGCAGTGTGTAGGAGGCCTACATTAGTAGCATGGAGTAGTGTCTGGAAGTATTTATGAAAGGCCAATGTTTGTGATGTCCCTGTGTATTTTTACAATGTTGGGGGTTTAGCAGTTCGGCATATTCTTCAGGTTGGAATCGGGGTTAGGTGTGCAGTTACTCTTTTAATATGAAGATATGTTCCTTAGATTTGCTTTTTCCTCCTTTTTGTGTCGTCTTTCCTTTTACCTCATTGTTCAGTTTACGTTTCATATTCCCTCCCTTAAAAAGCTAGGGCTGTAATGTTTCTTTTCCTCTGCAAAGCAGGTCATTAAAATGCATTTTTTTTAATCAGCATCCTTCTTGATTTATTTCTCAGTTTTTCAGTTCATTGCTAATTTCTGCTTGCCCAACCTATGAAGTACTAATGTTCACATTTACTGTTTCTAATATCACTGCTGTAGCTCCTTGTTCAGAACTATATAGTGTGACTTTTTAATTCAAGGTTGTTGGACGATTGCTTCTCTGCTATTGCCTTTTTTTTTTTTTTTTTTTTCTGATTTTTTCCCAGCAGGTCATTTGGGTGTTTCAGCCTCTGCATAGAATATTAATTCTATTATTCGCAAACAGAGTTATTAACTGTTTTGTTCAGGAAAAAACAAGTATTCCAACTATAAGACAACGGAATCTGTGGGCTTTAATAACTTTTACTCCTCCTCCTTTATCCCCCTCCAGGAACATCATTTTATGTCATTATAAGGCTATTTATTTTGACAGCCTACTCTTATTCGACTTCACAGCGTAGAATAATATACTGATTATTTGAAGTACCATCCAGTTTGAACTTGCTTTTCTTTTTAGAATGCAAGTACCCTCGCACTCCTCGGCTCTCTACTTTTTTTCTTTGTTTCTTTTACTCTCCATCTCTGCCATGTTTTGTGCATCTATTAAGTGTCATATTACGGTTCCTTTTAAACCAAAATAGGCAGTAAGTATTGTGCTGTTGTTACATTTGCTCACCAGTTCTGGTAAATGTAGAGTGAAAAAGTAAGTGCTCTGTCTGATCACCATCCATTTAGTTTCCATTACGTCTTACGTTTAAAAAGTAGTAGGATGAAACTAAGTGCCGCTTCTGCTCAACGCGGTGTGTATGGAGTATCGGCGACATCTCAGTAGCACTGAATAGCAGACATTTCACAAACCAATTTCACACATCATCTTATTAAAACATTTTTTTTACTAATGAGTTCGTCACCCTTTTTGAAAAGTTGCATAAGTAAAAGTTGCATGTACCCACACTCAAAATAAAATAAATCTTCAAGTACACATCAGAATTAAAACAGGTACAAGGACATACCCTTGTGTATTCTGACCAGCATAGATATTTTACTACTGCTGTAAGTTGGGGTTTGTTTTCTGGATTTGCCTGTGTTTGGAGAGTAGTTTGGATAACTGAATAGAGCTTATAAATGAAACGTAAGAGTGTGTAGGGCAACTGATGAGTGTGTGTGTGTGTGTGTATGTGTGCGCATTATCTCTACTGTATGTATATTTTTTGGGGTGGGGGGGGTGGGGGGGCTAAAAGCAATTCTTCTTTTTTTTGTGGGACAGTTATCTTTCTTTTTCTAACCCTTTTGTGGGATGATACTAGGATGTTTATACCGTGTTCATTATATACACTCATGGATATGCATTCAAGTGTGTGTATGTTTATCCAAATGAAGTACTTGCAGTGAAAATCATTTAACATCTCTTGTCTCCCTATGGGTATATTTACTTTATTATTATTATTATTATTATTTTTTTTTTTTTGGCCCTCACTGACATTTTAGCATGAACACATCCTCATTTGCATCTTGGAGAGCCTGAACATTGGCAGCCATGCATCAGGTTCTGAGTGCTATCTATCCTTTATCCTTCCTTCTAAACATTTAGCTATCTATCGATGTGGTCATTATCATATGTACCCATGTTTAATGAGTAAATAATACTACCCATTCAAGTGTATTCCTGGAATACTCAAAGATTGTACTATACTTCGACCGCACTAAGGTACCTGAAGTGGTTACAACGTTTATAGCATTTATGGTTTATTACTGGAGCCTTGATATACACACATGTATGTATATTGGTATGTATCTAAGTTCGTCTACCCCAACTTACATTCCCAAAAACGATTGTTGCCATTTTTAAGTTCATGGGAGCAATGTACAAGCAGAGAAGTGTCTTATTATAATAAAGTATACAGAGAAAAAGAGTTAAATAAAAATCTTTTTGTTTTAATGGAACCTGTGTATGTGTGAAATTCTTTTGGACAGATTAGAGCTTGTGGAAATTTTACTTAAAAGAAGAAATCTTATTTTTAACAACCTCTAACAACATTTTTAAATGACTTCCAGTATGGCTTGCTTTGGTTGTCTCCAAAAAAAAGAAGAAAGAAAAAAGAAACGTTTTTCATTCTGGATTGAATTACAGTTGTAATAAATTTCCAGCATTTTAAAAGTAATGTGATCATAAAAGCAATCAATTTTAGGAAGAACTAAAAAGTGTGTGATGTGTCAACCTGAGAGTTAACCAAAGTATTTGTCTTACAGTGCAGTGTAGTGGAACAGCAGATAGCTTTCTAACCTCAGATCGCCAGGATCCTGGGTTGTTGTTCATGTGGAGTTTCTGTTGATGTTCCCCTGTGTGTCCATGTGGCTTTCCTCCCACTGGTAGGTGGATTGGGTATGCTCAATTGCCCCCAGGTGTGAATGTGTGTGTACAGACTTGCATCTCATCCAGGGTGTATTTCCTCCTCGCTCAGTGTTCCTGGATCCACACCAACCCTGATCAGTGTAAAGTGCTTCCTTTGGATAAACGAATGAATAAATGATTTGTCTTATTCAGGGACATCACAGAGACGGTAATAGTGGACCTACACTATATGGCCAAAAGTTTGTGGACACCTGACCCTCGTCTCATTCCAGATTTAGTCCCTCTTTGCTCTTATAATAAGCTCCACTCTTCTGGGAAGGCTTTCCACTAGATTTTGGAGCGTGGCTGTGGGGATTTGTGATCATTCAGCCACAAGAGCATTAGTGAGATCAGACACAGATGTTGGGATGTCGAGGAGGTCTGGGGTGCAGTCGGTGTTCCAGTTCATCCCAAAGGTGTTCAGTGGGGTTGAGGTCAGGGCTCTGTGCAGGACACTCGAGTTCTTCCACTCCAACCTTCACACACCATGTCTTCATGGAGCTCACTTTGTGCACAGGGGCATTGTCATGCTGGAACAGGTTTGGGCCTCTTAGTTCC
>CM040482.1:5974610-5988790 GCA_022758105.1 Pangasianodon gigas | reverse complement strand
TATGCTGTACAATTGTGTACTTCCATCTTTGTGGAAACAGTTTGTGGAAGAACCACATACAGTATGGGTGTGATGGTCAGGTGTCCACATACTTTTGGCTATATATATATATATATATATATATATATATATATATATATATATATATATATATATATATATATATATATATTATGTATGGACCAGGGCTGAATTTTTAAGATGGAGCCCAGAAACGTGTGGCTCACTCCTGAGTCTGCACGGCTATCTTTGTTTCCGGATTGTTGCCCCGCGTTTTTTTTTTTTTTTTTTAAACTACATTTCCCAGGTCTACAGGAGGCGCGTTGTGCGTCAGATTGTGCGTCAGATTTCGCGTCATCACGTTGCTTAAGACGTCACACGCCAGTCAGAGAACGCTTGTATTGCTGCAGTTTAGCGCGGAACCGGGAGGTGAGGCTCATACAGATACAGCTTTAATACCTACAAACACACACACTTTATATAATCAGTGTGTGTTTGAAGTGCTTATGTATCTCGGTGTGTATTCTGAACGCGAATCTGTGTATATCAGAGTGTAAATGTAAGGCTCGGGGTTGCCGCTCTTCGTGCGGCCTAGTGTGAGCTGGGGAACCATACGCCATGTTGATTTGCTCTAGTCAGCTGCACAGATAGGCAGCCAGACTTATTTTCTTAAAATAATAATTAATTCAGGTAGTCAAGGGATTGGTGTAAATGTAGATGTTTTAAAGTACAAGCACTCGTAGTTTGCTGACGTGGTTTATTTTAAACCGAGCTATCTAAACCAAGCGCAGAATCTGTTATTTTAAATCGGTAAATACGGCTAGCTGTGATTAGCCTTGTAGCTCATTTAGCATTGAGTGAACCGGCTGAGAGGGTGAACACTAATGTTAGCATGACTCGATGTTAATTCTGTAAATTAGGGTGTGTAATATTCTCTGAATATTCTGTAGTGTAGTAGTCTCGGTTTAATTGCACTGTTTGGCTGAATCCCAAATGGCTCCCTCCTGCTTATGTAAGTGCACTATATAGGGAAGGAATAATGGCTGCTACAGTCTGTGTACAGCGTTACACTCCTCACTGGAAGCCATTTGGGACTCATGAGTATTTCTGTCTCTGATATCTCTTACAGTGTTCCCTTTCCTCTTTTACAGTTTCCCCAAAATGAGCAGTTCAGAGGAAGTTTCGTGGATTTCTTGGTTTTGTGGTCTTCGTGGGAATGAGTTCTTCTGTGAGGTTTGTATTGTGCATTATTATTATTCTACTCTCTTCCTGTTCACTGTAAATCCACCAACCAGCCTGTGTTGATTCATGAACACCTCCATTCTCTGTGCACTCAGGTGGATGAGGATTACATCCAGGATAAATTCAATCTCACTGGACTGAATGAGCAGGTTCCTCATTACAGACAAGCCCTGGACATGATTTTGGATCTGGAACCAGGTCAGTAGATCAGATCAGCAATTCTTTTAAGTCCCATCAGCACTTTCTGTCCGTGGAAGGGCTTCATCATCGTTAGGCGAGCCAAATTGAGCAGGATAATTTCATCCACATGTTAAGGCAGTCTTTTTCACTTCAGCTCAGAAATGTGGGAAATTTACAACATACCGGTTTACGTGTAAGATCATGTATAACAATTCTTTAAAAAAATCGCTGTTAGGGTGTTAGACCTTATCGTTCTTTATAGCACAGCGCTGTTGAATTCACAATTCTGACTGGTCACCAGGTGTTGATTAATTTTCTATTACAGCACAAAAATTTTATATATATAAAATATAAGGATTATATTAACACTAATTATCATTTCTATAGTAGCAGCTAATTCATAGGGACTTGTTTGCTGGGTGCTTCACATAAACTGATTTTAAACGTGTAATCATTGATATGGTGAAGTCTTCTGTACTGAGGTAGTTAACATTTAGGGAAGGAGTCTCCAGTGTCAGAGCTTTGTAACAGTCAGAGATAAAGCTGTAATTTTTACGACACAGAAAATTCCTTACAGATGGAGAGCTTTGTGGTTTCTCAGTAAATGAAAAACTTGCATTTATTGTCTTATTAACTTGAGAGAGAGAATGAGAAAAGAGAGAGGATGATGAGGGAATGACTGTTTATAGCTGCTATAAGTCAAGTGGAGTTTGTCATTTCAACCATATACAGCCAGTTAGTACATAGTGAAACGAAACAACGTTCCTCCAGGACCATGGTGCTACATAAGACAAACACAGAACTACAAGGGACTACATAAATTTATACATAAAGTGCACAAGTGCAAACATGTGTAGACAGCACAAGACAGTACAATGACTACTGAGATAGACAATGGGCACAGTAAGTCCCAGTGCAGCACCGACCATTACACAGTTTTATTAGAAAGTGAATCCAGTGACAATGGTGCAAAAGAGTACAATATAAGTTGCTGTACATGTAAACATAAGAAGTAGCAGCCTAGTAGAGAGTATAAGATATGTACAGTATAATAAATATTTGTAGCAGCATAATGTAATGCGGGGATGTGCAAAAAAAAAAAAAAAAAAAAAACCGTAAGTGATAACAGGAACTAACTTGTTTAGCGGATGTTTCACAACATTAAACGTAACTATAAAGTGCATGCTGTCATTCTTAATAAATAAAAATGTAATTTTCTGCAAATTACTATAGTGTAAGAAGAATAAAAAGCTTTGGGACATGCCGTTATTGGAAAATAATCAGCGTTGGTCTCATAACAGTTGGTTGATTATTTTCCTATAATCGGAATGCCCTATTGTGTTTTTTATATATATATATATATATATATATATATATATATATATATATATATATATATATCTCGTTTCTTGATATATATGGTGAAATGACTTCAAAGTATTGTGGTATATTTTTACCACATCGGCACCCCTAGATTTAATCAGCATTAGGCATACAATTCAATTTTATTTATATAGCGCTTTTTACAAAAGACATTGTCACAAAGCAGCTTTACAGAAATCTGGATATTATTTAGATTTATTCCTCATGATAAATCTAAATAATATCAAGCCGGAGGTGACTGAGGCGTGGAAAAACTCCGAGATATCATGAGGAGGAAACCTGAACTCAGAAGGGAACCCGTCCTCTTCTGGATGAGGCTGGATAGTGAGAATATAAATCATTACTCCGTGTATACAGCTGTAGACTGCAGAGTCAAGCAGTCCTGCATGTGTCAGAAAGATTTTCAGTTTAAGGGTGATCAGGGTCATTTTTCTTTTTTTAGGTTTAAATTGATGATATCCAGGTGAAATTAGCCACTGAATAATGAATGAAACTCGAGCGTAGTTATTAGCAAGTGCAATCATTAGGCTTTTCAAGCAGCATAATGTATGCAGCTACAATCATCTTCAGGGTATCAGTGGCACCATCCACAGCAACCTCATGGCAAACTTCAGGCTGTCCATGCAGGGCCATCCTCAGCATCACCGACTGATACTCAGGTGAAGGAGGATCCAAGCAGAAGTAGAGTGTTAGGATGGATCAGGCAGGACCAGAGGGGAGGCATCATCAGAGAGAGAGAGAGAGAGAGTGAGTGAGAGACTGAGAGACGAGCGACAGACGAGAGAACAAACCCACCAACAAACCTGATTGAATGCGTGAGAGTCAGCATCCAAACATCCCAGTTTACCAAAACACTATGCACATGAGCCCTCCAGATCTGCTCCTTTCCCTCAGAGAAAAGCTGTTAACAGAAGGCTCTAATCAGAAGGCTGTTCCATAACTGTGGGGCTTCTTCAGAAAGAATACATCTTACATCCCTAGACGTATACGATCGTTGTCAGATGCAGTCCGTTGTTATTTTCCCCCATCACCCGTAGCATGCAGCGGTATTTTATTTTAGTGTTTAATGAGAGAATGTGTCTCAGAGTTGGTTGTGTTAATTGTATCTCTTTAGGTAGTGGTAGGTTCTAATCTTTATTGCATTGCCATGTTCAGAACGTTCTTCCTTCTTTTGTTGTTTTAACGGTAACATTTTGTCTCTCGCTGTGTTCTGCCAGATGAGGAGCTGGAAGACAACCCAAATCAGAGTGACCTGATTGAACAGGCGGCTGAGATGCTGTACGGCCTGATTCACGCACGTTACATCCTTACCAACCGTGGCATTGCTCAGATGGTACAGCTCCTCGTTCGCAGTTTTTAATAAATTGTTATAGTAGTTAAAAAAGGCTTCATAGAGGAATAATTTGGATCCTATTCAGTTTAAGGTACTGTATATTGTTAGAATTTGAGATATGATTATTTTCATTCTGCCTTTTTCTGTTGTAGCTGGAGAAATATCAGCAGGGGGACTTCGGCTATTGCCCTCGTGTTTACTGTGAGAACCAGCCTATGCTGCCAATCGGTGAGTCCCTAGTTAACAGTTGTATCCCGATCTTTCGAAAACTTTTTATTTATTTTTACACTGCAGCTCAAAGTATCAAAGTATAAGGGGGGGTGTTACATGAAGTCTGATTTGACTGGTCAGAGGTCGGATTTTAATCAGTTATGAAATCGCATTCAAGTGGCATAAATGATTTTTGTTGGACTACAGAAAAGACCTTTCATGCTAAATAATCAATTCTCTTCTCAGAATTTCTCTAAGATAAAGACTAAACATATGCAATACAGAAATATGTGTTCTTTAAAGGATGTGTGTCATGAGTGGTGTGAACAGTTACCTTGTTATTAGCAGTGATCTTTTACAGTTATTAAACTCAACACTGTTCTGATCATAGATATTAGCATCATTACATAATAAAGTAGAGACTACCATTGACCCTTTATTGCTGATTGACTAAGATGTACATGTGTGTTTTATCGTTCTTTTCTGTAACGTGTGTATTCCTGCATGTCTTTAGGGCTGTCTGATATCCCAGGCGAGGCCATGGTCAAGCTCTACTGTCCTAAATGTATGGATGTGTACACGCCGAAGTCGTCCCGGCACCATCACACCGATGGAGCTTATTTTGGAACCGGGTTCCCCCACATGCTCTTCATGGTGCACCCTGAGTACCGGCCAAAGAGGCCTGCCAACCAGTTTGTGCCCAGGTTCGTGTCCTCTCGTGCTTTTTCTTTCTCTACGAGTCAATTCAGTAGTTGTACTTCAAGATAAAACTACAGTTTTCTTGAACTAAAATGAGGTTTTCTTTTACAAATATATTGGTTTAGCATTTTAGAGTCTGGTTACTGCCAAACGTGAAAAGGAAGGAAACTGCATGTAAAGGTTTCATTCCAACATCTAAAGATCGCCATCACTAGACTGATCTCTGTTCACACTAACATCGGTGCTGAAATAATAATCGCTAATTAATTAAGTCAGTTCTGTTGACTCAATTTTTTATCATTGAGGTCATTTAATGATAAAACTTTGTGGATTGTCCTCTGTACAGTGTGTGTAAGCGCTCTTCTCTGTTTTGCTGATCATGTGACGGCACAGGAGCATCATGGATGTTTTTGATGGCCTGCACATCATGAGGAAATCACAATTAGCTGGCGAGGTTTTAGACAACCTGATTGTGTGCGTGTTAACTCAATTTTTGATCAAAGCCTAAGTGAATTTTTCACGAGGGCTCCCTTGTGAAAGGTTGTTGAAAGTGTGTGGTTGTCACCTGAGCTCAGGTGACATAGGTTTTTGACAGTACTTTCAGTGAACATGGTGTAAGCTGTTTGCCTTAGTGTTTCAGCAGTTTATTAATGTTCGACTGAGACGGTTTAAACATTCTGACAGTTACACTGTTAAGACATTACGCAGATTTCTTTTGCATCAGATGTTTGAGCCTAAGCAGGGCTTGTGCTTGAAGGAAATGTTGAAGATGGAGCTGTATTTGGTTAGCAATATTTACATGAGGGGAAAGCATTTCCCTGTTCCTCTATATCTGACAGTTTATGCCCAAAACAAAACTGTTTCCTGAGTTTATCACTGATCAGGTTACACAGAGACAAGCCTCACCATCTCTCCTACCAGTGGTATGCCAGCGGTTTTTGTTTACGTTTGGGCCATGCACCGAGACTAAACCCCACCACACCGACTATTTATTCTAACTTGTAAGTAAAACAGTTGCTGTTAAGATCCTCACCAATGCCAGAGAAAGTCGCCTGCAAACTGAATGTACGCTATATGGCCAAATGTTTGTGGACACCCATATGTGGTTCTTCTCTAAACTGTTGCCACAAAGTTTGAAGCACACACTTGTATAGAATGTCTTTGTATACTGTAGCATTACAATTTCCCTTTGCTGGAACTAAGAGGCCCAAACCTGTTCCAGCATGACAATGCTCCTGTGCACAAAGCGAGCTCCATGAAGACATGGTGTGTGAAGGTTGGAGTGGAAGAACTCGAGTGTCCTGCACAGAGCCCTGACCTCAACCCCACTGAACACCTTTGGGATGAACTGGAACACCGACTGCACCCCAGACCTCCTCACCCAACATCAGTGCCTGACCTCACTAATGCTCTTGTAGCTGAATGATCACAAATCCCCACAGCCATGCTCTAAAATCTAGTGGAAAGCCTTCCCAGAAGAGTGGAGCTTATTATAACAGCAAAGGGGGAATAAATCTGGAATGGGATTTACAATGGGAAGCACATATGGATGTGATAGTCAGGTGTCCACAAACTTTTGGCCATATAGTGTATTTCTACCTTACCAGCAAATCAAGATGGATTGATGATACATAGGAAAAGATTGATGCCATAGGACTAATCATTTCTCAGGTCAGTTTGTTCCATTGAGTTTACGGCTGGTTTCCTGCAATGCAACAGGGGAACAAAGGATCTAGCTAGGTATAGAACATATGTAGAGTACAAACCTGATGTTTTACTACTAAGATGAGGATTTCAGGGGGAAATCATTTCATTTAAACCTGTTAGTTTGTTTGGTTTACAGTGCAGCATGTACACTTAATGCCATAACTTTGACAGTCCCATACAGGTGAGTGTCAAACAGTATTATTGTAGAAAACAAAACAACTTTGTTGCATAATGATTTGTAGATGCAGACAGATTTTCTGATACAGTCTTTGCTGTCCTCATCTACAATACCTTGTTTTACTTTCTGTCTAATCCAGGCTCTATGGTTTCAAGATCCACCCGATGGCATACCAGCTGCAGCTGCAGGCAGCCTCCAGCTTCAAGAGCCCTGTCAAGGCCATCCGCTAAATCATGGAAAGAAGGGAAGGGAGGGCTGGAGAGGCGAGGGGGAGAATCTGTGTCTGTCTTTACATCACCTCGCTCTTCACCAAGAGACCGCTTTGTTTTATCTTAGATTTGTTTAAGAGAAATGTTTCAACATCAAGAGAGTGGGAATATAGAACACACACATTGGATAATCTATAAACGTTTCCTCTTCATACACACACACACACACAGAGCATGGGGATGCCATGCTGTCATTGGTGTTTTCTTTGTTTAAAAAAAAAAAAAACATCCCTTCTTTAAACTCAAGGTATCAACAGAAGTTATATAATTGGTGATGGATGAATCGTGAGTGTGGTCTTGTGGTCACAAAGGCAGTGCAACTCACCAATCCAAGTAAAAGACTGGAATAGGTCAGCATTTCCTCCCTACACACCTCATGCACGCGTTTCCTCTTTACACCCCTTCTACGGCAGGCAGAGACTGTTGGAGAAAGGAAAAAAGCAGGAATCAGAAAGATTAGTGTTGGTCTGTTTTTGGACCCTGCTGCGTTTTCCTGTTGGCTTAATTCCTAGAAATTACAATTCTCCATAGAGATCTCAAAATAAAATTCAGCTAAAGTGTGTATTTTTTTTTTTTTTTGACGAAACATTAATCTTTACTGCTTTTACTGAAACAGAAAGCCAACCGTCTCTGCCTCCGTCAGTCCAGAGTGAGCGTGTGGGCCGTTCCCTCAGATGTCCTTGTCCACTCATTCCTGCCAGCGTTCCTCCTGTCATTATTTATTCAATTGTCCACATTTTGGAAATGTGTTTTAGTTTCCCCTCCTGTTCTTAACTGTGCATCTCCGGTTTCATAGAATGGCATGTGACTGCAGGATAAAGATTAACTGAATGCATTGATGATTATTGTAATTCTTTTGTGGTTCTGTGGGTTTTTTCTCTCTCTTTTTTTTTTTTTTTTTTTTTTAAATCTTTTTTTTCCTTTAGAGCTGTCGAGGAACCAGGGTTCAGAATTCAAAATAAACTTTTTTTTTCCTATAGTTTGTGCCTTTTTGTTCTTTCTGTCTACAAGGCTGGTGATTTGGTCAATGATACAAAACATACAGTGTACTTCATTCAAATGAATAATAGTGACATTTTGAGCTTGAGCATATGATGTTTCAGTTTTAACAACACTTAATTTTTAGTTTTACAGAGTGCATTATCAGCACTGTCACTGTTAATGTTTGATGAAGCCAATCCTGTAAAGAAAAATTGCACTGAGCCTCTTTCTGTAAGGTAGAACTAGGTAGTGCACAGGTTCCCAAGCTTGGTCTTGGAGAACCCCGGCCTGCACATTTCAGTGTTTTCCCTTCTTGAACACACCCTGTTTCAACTGCTGTTAGTTAGCTGAATCAGGTGTGTTAGGAGTGTGGAGCTGCAAGGTGGAAACTTGATATATTATGAATATATGTTGGCTCTGTGCTGACCTCATGATAGCGTTTGTTCTTCTTCTGTTCTGTTCTGATAAACATGTTCTGAGCTCGGACACTCCGGGACATAATCTCATTTTGTGAAACTTCATCCGCCACTTCTGGTCTCTGCTGATGCTTCTGTCTGACGCCTTTGTCTCTGCAGATATTGCATATAGATAACTCAGCATACTACACCTTTTTTTTGTATAAAGACTCCCTGTCTGCCTCAGTAAACTTTGAAGAGCTCTGCTGCTTAAACACTGACTTTGTGTGTTTCTTTGGCACTCTCTTCCCCGGCTGGTACAGAGGTTGTGGCAGCAGCGAGAACACAGACCTGATTCTTCCTGATTCTAAGTGAACCAAGGAAAATCTATCAAAACTGTACCACTATACCAGGTATTTCCTCCTGTTAGTTTCTGATTAAAGTAAAAACGGATGCACATCTATGATATAAATGTATGCATGATAATGCATTTTGACATAATCAGAAAAATAAGCTGATCTTGAGAAAACAACTTTTGCTGTCTTGTGATCACAAGAAAAATTTTATCTTGAAATAACAGTACAAAAAAATAATAATAATGGCCTTTCTGTACTTCTGTAGAAAACAAAAATGTGCAGAATAGGGAGATAATCATGACTGTGTGGGTGGAGAGTGTCATCGTTAACATTAACCCCGGTGCAGAGTTATAGCGCTACAGAGGCAGAACTAGCAACAGTTTTTCCATTATTTTGATAGGCGTGATTTATTCTTAGAAAATAAATCATTTTAGTTTTTAACTAAATCTTAAGCGTGTTTTGGGTGTGTAATTAGCCTTTAAATAAATGCAAACAAATTCTTGAAAACTATATTCATTTGCTCTAACTCCCACAAAACACAGCTAAATTGTTAGCCTTGCTCAAACAGCTGGATTAGCGTGTGTCCGGTGGCCATTTTGTGCAGTTACATTTTGTGTAACAACAGTCGCATGACTTTCCCAAGTCGAAAACACCAATTTACAAATGTTCCATTTAATTAATTTCAACACATTAACTTCACATGTAGCACCAAATACAAATACCCAGGACCTTAGGTTAACCGAGCAGTTGAACTGAGTTTAACTAGCTCGCTAGCTAGCTTGCGAATATTAGCTTTCGGCTTGTGATGTGTATCTAGCTATGAAAACGAATTGTAGAGTAGTTGTTTAATTCAGTTTCATTGGCAATACTTACTCTTTTGTATTGGTTATAAGGTTTGTATTTCAGCTCTTCTTGCCTTTTCATTGTGCGCATAAAGACATTATAGATAGTTAAATTGTTAGTCATATTCAACAGCTAACGAGTTAGCTAGCATGGACTCAGCAGCCATATTTCCTAACTGTTTACGGTGCTCTCAGCTCAGGCGTGGTGTGTTCTCTTCACCTTATTTACTTTACTTATTTACTTACTTACATGAATTTACCCTACTAAAGTAAACAAGTAAGTAAACTTAATTTACTTACTTTACCTTACTTACCTTACATAGTTAACTCTGTTAAAATGTATTGTTTCTATAAGCTTGTTAAACAGTTTGTTCAGAGGATTTCCTGCTGTACAAGACTGAAGCTTGTAAATTGTCATATAATTTAGTTTTATTATTAATTTAGTGAAATGTACAGGTGTCTCACTGTCGCCTTGAGGATCCTACAAGCCTGCAACATGTCAGTACACAGACTAACATCACTGCAGAGTGAGGAAGACGATGATGAAAACCTGTACATTTCACTAACTTAATAACAACTAACTTGACAATAATGATGAGTATGCTGATGATGATGAGGATGAAGATGACGATGATGAGGAGGAGGACAATAATGATGAGGGTTATGATGACAATGATGAGGATGAAGACGATGATGATGATGATGATGATGAGGACAATAATGATGAGAGTTATGATGATGAAGATGATAATGATAAGGATTATGATGACGACAACAATGAGTATGTTGATGAAGGTGATGAGGATGAAGACGATGATGATCAGTATGGCTCTGACAGCAGCAGGGATGAACTTGTTTTATTCTCGATGATTGAGCAGTCCTGCAGGGTGAGATGGAGGGAGGTCAAGACATCTGATGATGACAAGGCCCCTCCTCGTAGAAGGGTCTGTCTGGACGCTGATGAAGAGTACAGTCTTTTAGACACGCCTGTTCAGACTGGAGTAATAGAGACTCCTCTGTCCCTGTGAGAGTCTGCTAATGAGAACCCTTCATTTATGGAGCTGTAATTAAACATTATGTATGTATCTAGTGTAAATAATCCATTAAACATTATGCATATCTTTAGATTGTAACTAATCCTTCAAACATTATCTTTAGTGTGTAAATAATCCATTAAACATTATTTATATCTAGTTTTGTGTTTGTGTGTTTCTATCAATCAAGTCTTTCTATCAAGTCTATTTGTCATACCTTGCTTGTTCTTATTCATACTGTGCTGCTGGTGTAGGGGTTAAAAATTCATTATTTATAAAACAACTGCAGTGATTCAAGAGAGCAAATACACAAAAGATATCTGTAAAAATCTGATACCACATGCACACCTCTTTTTAGTGATGGTGTGAAGAAGCTATGGGCTTAGTACCTATTAGTCCCACTCCTTTTTTCCATTAAAATAAAACTTCATAATACTGAATCACATGATGCAAGTGAAAACTCTATAATCTTAAACCAACTGCTTTAAACATATCTTTCGTATACCCGATTATTGATCTCATATTAAGATGTACGTCATATTGTCTTGGAACAAGAGGTACACGGGAAACACACTACGATATCAGTTGTGGTGGGGAAATGTCAGTGTTAGATGCGTAAAACACTATAAAATCATTTTCATGTGAAACAAACTGCCTTGATTAGAAGAAAGAAATGTCATTAGTAAAGCGGGAGAAAGTAACAGAGAGCATTTCAGGTGTGTACTGTGAAATCAGTGTAACTCCGTTACATGAACAGGAGTGAAGAATATTGTTTCTTCTCTTCCCCTTGTCTTTAAACTTGTTTGAAAAATCAACAGCCCATGCATTGGTAAAACAATACAGTTAGGCAGAGGTAAATAATCATATCAGATTAATTTAATCAGGAGTATCACAGAGAAATACATTTTATAAAAAAGAAATGAACAAATGTACAATATGGCCAAACGTGCAGTCTATAGGCGTGACTCATGGACGGCTGCTTGTGAGCTGATGAGGTAAAAGAATACAGCAGGTGGTGAGGCAAAGAGAAGCAAAGAGAACTAGAAATCATCAGTGCAACCGCATAAGGCCACAGGGACCTCCAAACGTTCATCCAGTCTACAAAAGGTTTTCGATGGAAAACTCAAATGTATTTGTGTGGCGGTCTGGGAAAAACCATCAGATGTTGCTGTGGCTGAAATCTGGCAAAGCTCCAAAAAAGATGACCAATTATTATTATTTTTTATAATATACTTTAACATCTCATCTTTAAGAAAACAAATATATTTCACCAAAATGATGTCGAAATATTTTTATTAACTTATATCTGGTATAACTGATAACAGGCACTAACTTGTTAAGATGTTCCACAACATTAAATGTAACTATAAATGGATAAAATTATGATGTGTCATACATTAATAAATAAAAATTGTAATCGTTGGCAAACTACTTGCATGTATCCCATGGAGGAATAAACTCTTCAAGGTGTGCTGTTATTGGAAAAATAATCAACTTTGGGGTGTTAACAGTAACTCTGCTTCGCATCAGACCACATAACACCACCCAGTCCTTGTCCATCCTTGTTTATTATTTTCCTATAACAGCTTGCCGCCCAAGTGTTTTATAACTTTACCTGTAGTTAGGAAATTTGAATAATATAAATATTTCGGTTCAGAAAAGCCTGCAAAAACTGTATATAGCAGAAAATGTTAAAATTTCACCATATGAAGGGTTTTCCCAGGCCACCAAATATTTATAAATTGAGTTGCTCCAATCACTTCCTGAGAATTTATTCTTCTCTGAAATACAACACTTAAGTGCTTCTCATGTTCCTCTTGTCACCATCTATACCATCAACAGATTATAGATTGTCTCTCCTCTGTCTTAACCGATATGTACGGCTAAACCTCTGGAGGACCTGTGTGACCTTCATTATAGCACTACCAGACAAATGAGACGAATAAAACAAACCACATTTCCCAGCATCCCCTACGCATTCATGATATATCACAATTCTTCCTTCGCTCCCTGAAGCACCAAGGGGTTGGTCGCTTCCCGTTTCAAGAAGCTGAGGAAGTCCTTCACTTCACGGCCCCCCTGGCACCCAAACAAAGCATGTTAACCAAACATTCACACACAAGGACCTTACACTCGTACACTTACACTAAGCGTGTATGAAAGGGATACACAGTTTTAGCTTGTGTGATATGCGGTTTGTGTGTTTAGCCCTTTCTCTTGACACAACCTTTATTTTCTAGCCAATTTACGTTACACTGGCAGCCATAATGGTGTAATGGTATAATCTTAGTCATAATACTTCTAATACTTGCAACAAGGCACCAGATGCATGCCAATATGCTTTATGTCCAATTCTAAAATCAGATTAATGAGGCTAATCTAATTCCATGGAGAATCAGTGAGAACATAATACACACAGGGAAAACGTAACTAGCTGTGAAATTATGGGAAAGTGCATTTTTTTTAAATATCAAGTCAATTTAAAATGGAAACATTAAGAATGTTTGTCATTTATTCAAACCTAAGCACGTTTCAAACATTTAAAATTAGAACATCTGTATTGATTTTGTAGATATAATGTTATGATTATAGTGAATGTTACCTCATATCGTCTTGGTTCATCCTTCCTCAACGCAGGAACAAAATATATTGTGGGAAATCTGCAAAAACAGCAAAAGGTTAAAAAGGCAACTAGTAAAAACGACTTAACTGTGAATAGTGATAGTTTTGAACACACACCCTTCTACATCGTAGCCTTGTGGGACATCATTGGCTGTGGCATCCATTTTAGCAATCACAATGTTGGGATCATTGGAAAGCTGAGAAAGAAAAGCAACATTGTATATTTAATTTCTTATCAAAATTAGTTAACAGTACATAAAAGTAGGCAATAATGTTGACCAAATCTGTATCAGCTGCAATGTTTCATGTCGTGGTGGCTCACCTCCTGTCCAAGTTCTGTATATTTTGGTTCGAGTTTCTTGCAGTGGCCACACCATGGAGCATAAAATTCAATCAGTACATCTTTCTCTGGATCATTCACAATCTCCTCAAACGTGTCTGCTACGACCACCTGAATACAAACAAAATCATGAAGTGACAATTAACTCATTGGTTAATTAAATGAACAAAAAACCTCTGAAGTGACAATTTTTACATTCTGAGCAGTCTGCTCACTCAAATTTGTTTGTTTAATAGGTTTAATAAAAAGATTTTATAAAGTTTAGGATGATTTTCACAATCCTCTTACTATATATTTATTGTGTGACCTTTACATGAGCTCAATGGTGAACACTAGGAGTGTAAATAAGACGTGGAGCAAACCCTTTAAAAAAAAAAAAAAAAAAAAAAAAAAAAAAAAAAAAATTTTT
>CM040482.1:5960747-5974510 GCA_022758105.1 Pangasianodon gigas | reverse complement strand
GAAACTCAGGTTAATAAACTATGCATACACACCTTGACTGGTCCATTGTTGTTAGTGGGTATAGGCTCTGATTTTATGTAACGCTTCAGTCTGCTAGCAAAATAATCCTCCAAAAACCTTTCTAAAGACTTTCCATCTCGCCTAGAAAGGAGTCACATCATAGTTTTAAATTTTACAAAATACACCAGTGATCTACTGATATGTCTCAATCAAAAAAAAATCAATTTTTAAAAGATGTCAACAAAAAAAAGCAAATTGACATTAAGGTAATGTGAATATTCTGATAATATTCAATAATATGTTCAATAATATTCTGAATAACATGTAAATAAGAATCCACACCAGCCAATCAGAATCATAACAGCAAAACATGGTCGTTATCCCTCGTGTCTGAGATCTAAAAAAATCTCAAAATCTGTTGAATTCCTGTGTAACACCACTGTAACGTCTCATGGGAATAATGGAAATATAGCTAACAAATTAGCACCAGAATCACTAAACATATAAACATATATTTATATTATATTTCCTTTATGTATGTAGCAACACATTGAAATTTATACTTGCTAGGTCTACATGAGTGCCGACTGACCTCGATTGATCAATCAGACATTTATTAGTACTCAGAAATCACTGATATGTTCTGAATGGCAATGTTGCGTGAGTCACATGTGACAGGACTTACGTGAACTCCTCACGCATGGTGTATTTGTGTCCTAATCGAGTTCTGATGGTGACAAACGGCATGTCGCTCCCTTCTGTCGTACCCAGACCGTACTCTTCTTCAAGCTCATCCAAAAAGTCTCGCCGGTTAGCCACTGAGAAGTGCAGGCCATGATCCTTGTACTGAGACGCCACCTTTAATACTCTGAGAGAAACAGCACACATCAGCCTTGGAGAATAATTCTACAAAAGACATCATCTTTGTCTTTATAGATCTCTCTGATGACTGACACCTACTCACCTGTTTCTCCAGTAATTGGAGCCTTTGGGGTTGCGTAGATAATCCAGGTCATAATACGCCGTCAGCAGGTCTCTCTTCCTCAGTTGATCTTTATTTTCTTTGGTCAGGTGTGGGCAGATTCCATAACTACACAGTTATACAGACACACAGATCAGGATGTTCAGTGCTGCTAAAGAATTTCAGTATGCAGGCTTGACTATGACCTTGAAAAGCCAACTTGCTTACTAGTGCTCAGATATTCACTAATCGGAGATGGAAGCTCACCAGCTATGTTTTAATAACAACAGAGTTCATGTGTCTGAAATCTGAATCCTGCGCTTTAGCATCATGTTCTGATGCATTCTGAAGCACTAAAAACCAAAAGTGCAGATACAGTGATAACAATTTTATTAGGACAGATAGAGGTTTTTCACCCTTCAACCTTCCTTTATTGTTATCTCTTGGATAAATCATCTGACAAACGAAAAACATACTGTGAATATATGGCAATATAAATGCAATATAATATTCTGGCTTCAATATCTAGTCAAATTAAGAGAGAGAAAACACATACATGTTGTCTCTGATGAAGCGGCGTAAACCAGTGATGGAAAACGAGCCTCTGAGTGGTACCACGCTGTCCTCAAACTTACTGGCCAACCTGGGAGGCCTGAAGAGCAGGACACCCCTGCAGAGACAATGACATTTTAGAGAGCTTGTTTAAGATGCTTCCTTACTGATTTTGCACTTTGCCAAATCTTTACTACATTTACAATACAGTGCCTTTTTCAGCATGCTTGAATGTTTCCACTTTCCCAATTTACATTTGGCAGAAACCTAACACTGCTCTTCACCCTGAGAAGACCATCTTTACAGCGAAGCATGCTGGTGGTAGCATCATGTGGAGAGTTACCATGGTTGTTTCTCTGACTAATCCACTCTTTATCTCTTTATCTGACTTTTGGTGGACCTCCTCTAGTCAGAGTTGCAGTTGTGCCATGTTCTTTCCATTTTTAATAATGGATTTAATGCTGCTCTGTGTGACATTTAAAGTTTGGGATAATTTTATAACCAAACCATGACTGATCCTTTTCCAAAATTTTATCCCGGATAGTTCCTTGCTCTTCATGATACTGTTTGCTTATGTTCTTATAGGAACAGGTGTATTTACACTGAGATCATGTGACAGCAACTGGGTGAATTCATATGCAATCACAATTTTTTTCACATTTACTTGGAAATAATTTTGTAAACTATATTGATCCAATTAAGTCCATTTCAGTTCCAAGTTGTAACACTACAAAATGTTCAGGGGGTGAATGCTTATGCAATGCACTGTATACTATTCTATGTAGTATTATATACTACTTTACTACAATAAAATTTATATTGCTTAACTGTATATGCCTATAACATAAACACAGTTATGTATATATAACTATATTCTGCTTAAAAACTTTCAGTGGACTCTTTCTTAGCTTCCTCAATCTCTTAACCACCCTCCATTTGGACTCAATGTGAACACTTGGATAAGTCTCTTACTCTGATGTGAGCTTGTATTTGAGGCCGAGCTGCATGTCGGTGGTGTGAGCGAAGCGGAAGCTGTCCCTCATCAGATTGGCTCCTTTCAGAAACTCCACCAGCTGAGGACTGTCGCTGCTCTCAAACACTCCTGGACATTGTAAACAAAGAGAGACTCAATATCATACATTTGTCCATTTACAGTTACATTTAATGATGTGAAACGTCCCCAAAACAAGGAAGTTCCGGTTATCACTTATGTTATAACAGCTACAAACTGTCATTCTCTCACCAGCCATGTTAAATTTACTGCTTTACTTCTGACTGTTACAAAGCACTGACACTGGCTAAATAAACATCACCATATCAACAATTATACACATTTTTAAATCTGTTTAATTGAAGCATCTATCATACAAGTGTAAGCTGTTACTATAGAAATGATAACGAATTAGAACGAGCATCTGAAGATTCTCGAATCTGAAGGTCAGAAGGTGGTTATTTTCTATAACAGCAGCTCTGACAGTGGTGCAGCTGCAAATAACAGCTTTATATTAATGCACTCATTTTCATGTTTTTCCAATCTTCAACTGTCCAGTTTGGGTGAGTCTGTGCCCTCTGTAGTCTCAGATTCTTGTTTTGGCTGACAGGAGTGAGGCGTCCGCCTCAAATTTTGACATGTTGTGCATTCTGAGATGCTTTTCTGCTCACCACGGTTGTAAAGAGTGATTATTTGAGTTACCGTAACCTTCGTGTCAGCTTATACCAGTCTGGCCAATCTCCTCTGGCCTTTCACAATAACATGACGTTTCCGCCTGCAGAACTGCCATTTACTGGATGCTTTTTGTTGTTCCGGTTATCACTTATGTTATAACAGCTACAAACTGTCATTCTCTCACCAGCCATGGCGTAAAAGTTAAATTTACTGCTTTACTTCTGACTGTTACAAAGCACTGACACTGGAGACTCCTTCAAAAATGCTAAATAAACATCACCATATCAACAATTATACACATTTTTAAATCTGTTTAATTGAAGCATCTATCATACAAGTGTAAGCTGTTACTATAGAAATGATAACGAATTAGAACGAGCATCTGACCCATCAGAATCAAGAATTCCACAGCACTGTGGTATAAAGAATGAAAGATATACCTGCTCCTAAGCACTCACCGATTACGCTAGGATCAAAGTGGTTGATGAAGGCCTCAAGGTCTTTTTCATTGTTCAGCAGCATGGAGTCGGGCCCCGCCTGCTTTTTCATGTGGTCCACGATTCCATCTGTAGTGAAGCACATTTAAAGTTCAGAGGCTGTATTCACAAAAATCTTAAAACTAAAGATATACAGTATGACTAGCAGATGTAGTGGAAACCTTATAGTCCTGTAGTGCTTTAGACATCAAACTGAATGACTACAACACTAACATTCATACATGTGTAAATGGAAAAATCTAATATAATTCTAAAGCTGTAATGTAAGAATTTGTTCATGTATCTATTGGCAATTTAGTTAGCAATAGGTTGATTTTTTTGTATGATTAAACACACTTGTCTGTAATGTCTGTAAAGTAAATTTGCCACTCAATCCTGTAAGTAACTCCTGACCTTACAGACATACACAACTGGTGTCACACAAATCAACAGAGAAAAGAAGAAGGCCACTCTTCATATCCAAAGTGCAGGCTGCAATCACTCATCACGCTCACACACAAACATCCACCTACAAACACACCTGATGAACGAGGACCATCATATGTCGATGTTTCCACTCCGTTCTTAAATATTTTAAGAGTAGGATATCCGGTGACCCCAAATCTGCCACAAACGTCTGTATTTGACGTACAGTCCACCTGTAAGAGAGAGAAAACATTCCATATCAAGACATGGAGCTTCATAGCCAAACCCCAATTATGATCACACTATAGATTGTTGAAATACATTGTTGTTTTTAATGGCATTTTCTGATTATCTCAAGAAAACAACTTGTGCAGAAGACAAGTAAAATAAGTTCTTATCTTGAAAGAAAAAAGATAATGCACAGCCTTTTTGGACATCAATAATCAGTAGACAAATATGAGAATAGCCAATTCATGAAACATCAACAATTCTAAAACCTTATTGAAAAGTTTTCTCAGAGCTTTACCTTGGCTAAAGTCGCAATGCCTTTAAGTCTTGTAGCAGCAGCTTCAAACTCAGGAGCGAGTTTCTTACAGTGGCCACACCTGCAGCAAAGCAGACGAGGATGATCATAAACAGCAAAATCCCCCAGTGAGGAAGAACGTCTCAGAGTGTTAAATTAACACCTACAGAGTGTGTAACAGCACAAGCCCAACTGCACACAAATAAACACAAACACATTTAATGTTAGAACTAAATATACATAAATGCAGACATACATTAAAAGAGAGCTTTTATTATTTTATATCACAGCACTGTTGAATTCTCGAATCTGAAGGTCAGAAGGTGGTTATTTTCTATAACAGCAGCTCTGACAGTGGTGCAGCTGCAAATAACAGCTTTATATTAATGCACTCATTTGCATATGTTTTTCCAATCTTCAACTGTCCAGTTTGGGTGAGTCTGTGCCCTCTGTAGTCTCAGATTCTTGTTTTGGCTGACAGGAGTGAGGCTTCCGCCTCAAATTTTGACATGTTGTGCGTTCTGAGATGCTTTTCTGCTCACCACGGTTGTAAAGAGTGATTATTTGAGTTACCGTAACCTTCGTGTCAGCTTATACCAGTCTGGCCAATCTCCTCTGGCCTTTCACAATAACATGACGTTTCCGCCTGCAGAACTGCCATTTACTGGATGCTTTTTGTTTTTCGCACCATTCTGCATAAACTCTACAGACTGTTGTCCATGAATATCCCAGGAGATTTCTGAAACACTCGAACCAGCCCACCTTGCACCAAACCATTCAAAGTCACTGTGATCACATTTTTTCCCCATATTGATGTTGGATGTGAACAAGCTCTTGCTCTGTATCTGGATGATTTTATGCGTTGCGCTGTATCTGGATGATTTTATGCATTGCACTGTAACTGGAAGGTTTTATGCGTTGTGCTGTAACTGGATGATTTTATGCGTTGCGCTGTATCTGGATGATTTTATGCATTGCGCTGGATCTGTATGATTTTATGCATTGCGCTGTAACTGGAAGGTTTTATGCGTTGTGCTGTAACTGGATGATTTTATGCGTCGCGCTGTATCTGGATGATTTTATGCATTGCACCGTATCTGGAAGGTTTTATGCGTTGTGCTGTAACTGGATGATTTCATGCATTGCGCTGTACCTGGATGATTTTATGCGTTGTGCTGTATCTGGAAGGTTTTATGCATTGCTCTGTATCTGGATGATTTCATGCATTGCTCTGTTTCTGGATGATTTCATGCATTGCTGTGTATCTGGATGATTTTATGCATTGCGCTGTATCTGAAGGATTTTATGCATTGCACTGCTGCCACATGATTGGTTGATTGCAGGAATGTGCGTGTGTCCAGGTGTTCCTATTAAAGCATACATTACATTCACATTCCCAATTTTCTGAAAGTACCACCGTGGCAAAGGTTTGAACTCTGAAAGGGATGAGACCTAACCTGAATTTGAGAAGAAAATGGTTAATACACATTATAAGCTTGTGCACAATTGCCACTTCCTCTTGCTTTTCTCCCTTAGACCCCCTCAGTGTTACTGATACCATGGACAGCTCATTGCCTGACAAACAACAAGAACTGTGCAAATGCGGGAAACGTTCATTTTGTGACTAGCTACAAAGCAGAACAATGCCACTAATATAAAAGAAAACATTTTTTTTTTTTTTTACCAGGGAGCATAAAACTTGACCAGCATGGTCTCCTGCTCGGCGGCTATGTAGTCAAAATCCAAGTCCTTCAGCTCCATCACATCACTGCGTCCGGCCAGCACACAGCTCCAAACCACAGCCGAGAAAACACAAAGTAACAACAGGCGAGACACACAATCAGCCATGAGAGCTAAATAACATAAGTGCATAAAATTACAGCAGAAAACAAAACGGAAAAGACGAATGCCTGCGCTTTATTTATGTTCCTCTCTCTCTCGCTCTCTCCCTCTCTCTGAGCCAGTGTCCGTGAGAGAGGCGGGACCAAACCAGAAAAAAACGTCCCGAAGCGCGCACGATGATTGGTCAATCTGAGCTACAATGGGTGAGATGTAAGACACTGATTGGTGCAACTCTCCGTCAATCAAAAAAAAGCATCCAATTATCTCACAGTTCACGGAGTATAATTTATACGAGAAATTATTAGAGCGTTGTTGTTTTATTTTATTGCCACATTTCTTTGAACCAAATCACCACATGAAAAAGTCAGTAAAAAAAAAAAAAACCACGAAATATGCAAGTGTTATCTGTAACAGAAACATCTCCCAAATGTGATTTTCTTCACACTTAAGGTTCATTTTTTCAGTCTGTGCCATTGTTTTTTTTTTTTTTAATTTAATACTTATCATAAAAATATAAATAAGACAGCTCCTATAGTTCTCTTTCAGCACAGCCCATTAACCCATTAACGCACTGATGATTATTATCCAAAGATGTTTAAAGGCATGTCTCTGAGACTATGATGTCCAGGAGAAAATCTGGTAAAGGTTTCTGTGTTTCTTTCAAGATAGCAGCAGTGTACAGTTTTAATATCATCAGACCAGCTGACTCTTGCTACAACCTTAAACCATCATTACACCATTTCGGCATTCCATAACTTTTCTCCGGGTTCTCTGGTTTCCTCCCAAAAACATGCTGGTAAGATGGACTAGGTATGATAATTGTACCTAGGTGTGAAGAAACACTCCTTCATGTGAATGTGTGTGAATATGTGTGTGAATGTGTGTGTTTGCATGGTGCTCGGCTCTGTGATGGACTGGCGTCACATCTGGGGTGTATTCCCGTGTCAAGCCCAGTGTTCCTGGGATAGGCGTCCCTGACCTGCTCCATGAAGCTCCAGCTAAAAGGAAGCATTCTCAAACAACAGTCCCAAAATACAATTCCAGATATTATTTGTTAAGAACAACGTCCTTGTTGAGAATGTTCTAGTCCGCTAGAACCTTCCCAAAAGTTCACTTTCACTTTCCTCTGTCCACATTTAATCCAAGCAGTTCCAATTGCACTGAAAAACTGTTAGTGTGGGCCTGTTTTTAACACAAAATTAGGTGTGAAAATAAAAAAACATTCAAAAGTTTTTTTTTTTACTAAGTAGAAACTGCCTACATGCCCAAATATTTTGAACTAAGCAGACTAAAACTTATAAGTTTAAGAGGAGACATCAAACCCTATGAGCTTCCTCCTTCTTTAAGCCTAGCTTATCTGGCTTGTGAGTTGGCATTTTGAGCATTTTGAATCCAATTAAATATATCAGGAGATTTGATATGAACTGTGGACATGCACTAGTCTGGTTTCTCTTCAGTCGGGTGGAACTGGCCCTCGGTGTCCATGTGGCTGCTGTGATGCTGCTTTGTGGATTTGTGGAACAGTTTTATGAGGTCCTGATAGCGTGCACCAACCTAGGGATAAAAGCAGAAGAAAAATGAGATTCTGTCTGAATAACATAAAAAAACTTCAGCAGATTTTATTAAAGTTTTACCAAAAATGCCACTAAAAATTGAACAAAATAATCAGTCATGCACTGAGAAAAGCCGAGTTCATTAGAACACAGTTACAAAAATATAAAAGGTTTTTGGTCAGTTAGGCCATTACCAGTGCAGTCATTATATTCAGCTCTTTGTAATTTTGGATGTTTATTTTGGATGTTATTTAGTTTTGAATTCTTTTTTCTATAGTTTTTGCTATAACCTCAGACTTATACACTCTATTGGTCAAGTTCAGCACAGCACAGGCATTTAAAAAACACTAACAAACTAAAACTAAAATAAAATTAATTTTAAATTAAAAACTAAAATTAAAAGAAAACTAAAACAAAAAATAAACAAAAAAATTAAATAAAATGCAATTTAAACAATTAATTCTCATTAAAATAAATTCCAATTAAAGCTAACTACAACAATGGACAAACAATATAAATTACTATGGGTATAGATAGTGAAATGTGCAAGAGTCTTAGAAATTATTTTAATAATAATAATTTTACATAACATACATCTATCTACTCATCTGTTGAATGTCTAAAATAAATGACTGACCTCCGTGGCTGTTTTGTTACCCAGCTGAGCAGCAATGGAAGTAAAGGTGCTTTGACAGGCTCCTCTCTGCTGACATGTAGTGAGTATCACACGATCTGCTTCCCTGTTTAAACACACAAAATATCTCCATGTTTATATCTATACTTATATAAATAGGTCACTGAATCCATCTTCCTGCTTACCCCATTTATGTCCATGATACAGAGAAGAATCACGTTTACATAACTGACTAAAATATAAAATTAACTGCTGTTGAATTCTTGAATCTGATTGGTCAGAAGGTGTTGATTAATTTTCTGTAACAGCAGCTCTGACAGTAGTGCCAGCTAAAAGGCAAATCGCAGGTTTCTATTAATGTGCTCGTTCTAATACATTTTTGTTTCTATGGTAACAACTCATACTCAAGGACTTGGATGGTAGACGCACCACATAATCTGATTAAATAACACGTATAACTGTCAATATGGTGATGTTTTCTGTGAGGAGACATTCATTTAGCATTTATGGAAGGAGTCTCCAGTGTCAGCACTTTGTAACAGTTGGATGTAAAGCTGTAAAGCTGTAAGCTTTAAGTTTTCCAGCATGAGCTTTATGGTTTCTCGGCAACATGACAAGCTGCATTTTTACTTGTTAAAGAAAAAAAAGAGAGGCTGGAAAGAGAGGCTGGTGAGGGAGGGAATGTTTATCACATCTCCAAGTGTATTCATTTACTATGTTTCTGTACGTGATGTTACATCATGGTGAAGATCTTGTCATAAATACAGCATATAGTTCATGATTATTTTTTGTTTGATTCAGCAAGTCCAGACTCGCGTTTAAAAAGTATGCAAGTGTGAAATGACCAAGCGTTCATGAAATTGAATTTCTAACCTTGTCCAGAGCACAATTTTCTCTCCGCTTGGCATGCGTGAACTGTTCTTGGCGCAGACAGGACTCTGTGAAGCTTTGAGGTGGGACTGTGGATCTTCTTCTCTGCTCTGCTTGTCCGTCATCTCTGTTCCTGCACTACAGCTCTCTGTATTTGGGCTTATTACATTAGTACTCTGAGACAGAAAGAAGAAATTTCACACAATTTCCTCTTAAAATGTAGCCCATTAGCCAACACATGATAGTTGAAGTAGTTATATCAGAACATACTAAAATAAAATGACCAGTTTGACTTTTTATTTGGTTTTGTAACGATATCTCCATTACCTGGATGTGGCTCTGATTTGTCTGATTTTCTGCCTTCTCGAGTCGCTGACTTTCCTCCACACTGTGCACTATTTGAGCAGTGGGCATGCTGTCAGTCTCCACCTCGTCCTCTTCTTCATCTTCATCATCAGACCCGCGCTGCACTGTGGAGTGGAGCTGCTCATAAAACACCCAGTACTCCTCCAGCAAGTGGGTGTGGTCGCGGAAGAGCAGGGCTATCTGAGCCTTCATCTGAAGAAAATCAAATTAAAATATGAGGAGCCATTTTTCTAACATTAACAGTCATCAATGCATTTGGACGTTAAAGTACCTCCTCTGAGCCTCTGTGACTTTTCGGTAGCCCCTGCTGCAGAGTGCGCACTACCCTCCTGTAGTGGATGGAGTGCTCTCCGAAAGTTCGCTCCAGCTGCCGCAGGAACCTCTGGCTCCTCTCAAATGCCTGCTGCTCCTCTAGCTACAGAAGCAAAAAACACAGTCACAGTTGAAGTAGCAAGAACTAAACATGTCTTGGCTGATCAGGTACAGGGTACAGGGTGATTAATGTAAATGAATCTATTCTTTCAGAAGTGCCACTCACTTCCCTGATCATAAAGACAAGACAATGTTTGTATTTTCTCTCACCAGTCCGCACTCCTGGGCTTGTTCTGGGTGCAAGAAGGCGGCGAAGTCTCGCAGCAGCTCAGGCCAGTCGCTCAGTACAGGTTTCAGTCTCACGAAGAGCTCCACTGCGGTCCTGCCGTCGGGGTTACTCTCAAACTCGTACAGCACGTTCAGAAAATCCTCCACCTTCCCCGGCACCACCTGCAGAGCCTCGCACACCTACGCAAACCACAACACGCACCTCACATACATGAATATACTTCTAGAACAACGTTGAAGAAAACTTAAAGCAAAATTGTCATGCTGACATCATCATGCCTTCTCTTATGTCGGCCTGTGCGTTAACCCAACATACCTTCTCTAAATAAGCTTGTGCAAAGGCTACGTCTTTAATATCTCTCCGAGGATCATCATCAGATAAATCGTCATGGAGAAGCTCTGACTCTGCGATGTCCTCTCCTAAGCAGAATGCCACATGATGAGCCAGGCATAAAAATATGAAGAGTCACATAAACAGTAGAAAAAAAAAAAGTTTGATTCAGGGCCAACCTGTAGCACAACTATCTGACTTTTCTTCTCTTGAAAGTCTTTTTTCTTCAGGATCCGAGGCCAGCTTCGACAATTTCTCCATTGTTTCCTTTCAAAATGAGAAATATTTTTTAAAAAATGTCCATATTATTTTGCACTACGTGCGTATCAAGCTTACATCAGGCTTTAAATCTCTGAATGGCTGTAGGATGAGTGTTGCTACAACAACGGCGCTCACCTGAAGCTCTGGCAAAGACATCTCGGACGTTACAGAAGCAGGTGATGTGATGTCTGCCATGCTTCTTGACTTCTCCTCCTGCATCCCTGCATATTCCCTCTCATCTTTCTCTCCTTCAGTCCCGCATGGCTGCTCATTCAGCCATGTAGGAATTGACGTTTGTGATGCTCTTTGCCTCTGTTCCTCTACATCTTCCACTCCCCTGTCCATCACCGTCTCCATGGCGTCATCTTCCCCAGACAAACTAGGTGCTGGGCTTCCAGAAGATTCTGACAAAGTGAGGAATGGCTCTCTAAAGTCTTCGTCTCCACACTCTAGTTCCTCCTCGTGAACTTTCGTCTCCATTTCATCGTTTTCCTGGTCGTTGTTACCTTCACTGCCACTTGTAAGATTTCTATTTGCTTGACAAACCGCCATCCTTTCTGGAAGGTTCCCTAAAGAGCCCTCAAGGTCTTCTAGCCCTGTTTCCTGAGCAACATTTTTAGCTGTGATCAGGGATTTTTGGCTGTGATCGGGGTTCACATTAGCACTGTTTGTAACTACACAACCTGGAGGCAGTAGAAAAATTTGAGAAGATACAGACAGAGGGTTTAGATTAGGTCTCTGTCCCATGCTCAGCTTGAGTAAAGTGCCACAGCCCTGACTCATGTGCTCTTTAACCAACGGGGTGAAGGAAGAAGGTGTCTGGGCCACTAGCGTAGCACTCGGGGTAGGACATATGAGTGCAGTAGGTAAAGTCATGATGACATTTCCTTGGCTTGGGCCTATTGTAGCAGCACTAGGCACTTTTATCTGGGTTTCTGTGCTGGAAGTAACTGGAGCAGTGGGTAAAGTGATAATGAGCTTTCCTTGGTTTTGCTCTGATGAATTTGTAACATTATTTGCAGCCACTCGGATCTTCCCAGCACTATTAGCAGAATTAGTTCTACATTTGATTTTTTGCTTCTTTGAAACAGAGGTAACGTTCTGATCAGGCTTAACATTCTGGTTAGCAAACTTTGGAAGAAGAGGCGGTAGACGACTCAGAGCTTTCTCCACATCTTTGGTTGATGGTGGAGGTTTGGACTGGGTTGTAGTGTGTGAAGAGGGCACACGTGATGCCTTTTTTCTACAGGAAGCAGGAACTGGAAGAGGCCGTGGTTTAAGAGCGAGGGCGAGGGATTCGGGCAGGCTGGGAGGGTAGTGGGTACCTGGGGGGAAGCTGTAGGATGGAGAGGACAAGTCTTCTTTCGAGGCAGAGTTTTCCTCAGGATTGGCATGTTGAGGACTGGAGAGCTGAAGATTGTACTTTCGCACTTCTTCATGGATTAGTTTAAGGTTTTCCTGCAATGAGAAAATTTGATTTGAAATGAAATGAAAATAAAATGAATATAATCTGAGAATTAAAATGATTAGTTGGAATTCAGTTATATAAAAATTTTAAAAAAGAATTAACTGAAGAGAAATAAGGCTCTCTCTGCTGTAATTAACACTGGGTTTAGGCTTGATGTGGATCTTTGTTTGTTCTTATTTGCACACAGAGCTCAGGCTAAACACATGTGATGTCCATTGCTGTTGAAACTGGAAATTGAAATTCAGGGTCACATCTGTTATCTCCCAGTCCTGGCACTTTGGCTCTCCAAACAAATAAAACAGATTTTTAAACTGATCCCAAAATAAGGAATCTGTCCACACTGTGACAAAAGCTTTGAAAATGTCATGACAAAAATATAGGTCTAATAATCATTAGAGAAACAGTTATTACCGAAAGCCAGCGAGGCATGAGGCGCGTCTCTCTTTCCACTGGGGGACGCTGATCACTGGGACTGACTTTCTCACAGGCCAAAGGCATGGGGGGACATTTTCCTTCTAGAAAGTATCTCTGAATCAAACACACACACACACACACAGACAAGGATGTTGATTATGGTGTGGCTGAGGCATTTATTCTGCCATAGATAATCGTATCTTCATGCACCTTTATGAAGTTGGGACGTTGTTTGTGACACGCTGAGCGGACGTACACTCTCAGGCAGATGAAGTTTCTCGCTGCAAGCAGGTATTGGCAGGTCAGCTTGAGAGGATTCACAGTGCCCTTTAGGTGCTGATGGCCTAAAACCACCAGACTGTAACCAAAGAGTACAGAAACAGATTGTTGTCACATTCATGTTGATGATCATGGACTGCTTTATAAAGAAAGATATCATAGTATCAAGTGTTTTATAAGATGTAGGCCTCACCAGTTTTCTGCTGATGTAAAGGGCCCTTTCTGACTGAACGGACGCGCTCTGACCAAAGGGAGTAGTTGTGGGTAGAGGAACACTGGCCGTGTCACCATCAACCAGGCCAAATCAGCTGGAATCTGGGACCCTGCAACACATCATATAAACAATCAAAACAACTATGACATAAAATAATACGATTGCACAGTGCTCTGTTTAATGTGTTAAGGTGTTTAATTTTCTATAACAGCAGCTCTGACAGGATTTCTAGCTTCAAGGGTCCTCGTCCACTCATTCTAACACATTATCATTGCTTTAGTAACAGCTAACACAGAGAATATTATTTAACCACTGCACAAGACCTGC
>CM040482.1:5929049-5956353 GCA_022758105.1 Pangasianodon gigas | reverse complement strand
GGGTGCAACGGATAGTGCGATTATAAATAAATCCCTTCTATTATTGTGTACTATAAGGACAAATAGTGCAATTGTGCAACCAATAAATTCATCACAGTTTTCGCAAGAAGTCCGGTTGGTTAAAATCTATCCACTGTCCACTGATGGAGTCCTGAGTACGAAGCTGCTCGTGGCAACTGCAGCCCCAAAGCCACTACAGGAATCGCAGTCCTGAATGACATTAGCTAGCTGTTGCAGTGTTAGCAGTAGCTCATTTACTATCAGCGGATTTTACATAATATAACATTTGAAATTAATATTTGTTTACATAGAAAATAAATAAGCTTTTTTTTGTACTGGCAACAATAGCGCTATCGACAAGGGAAGGTAAACATGGCAAGTGGTTAAAGCTGTGCGAACACTGTGGCTAGGCAACTGCGTTAGCTTGCATAATGTCAGCTAATGTTTGATTTGCTTAATAGCACGTAGCCATTTGGTTTTAAGAGGACAATGTAAAGACAGTAAGAGAAGAAAAGAGACAAAGCTGTTTTGGAAAATCAGCATTTCCCTCCAGTGGTGTTGTTGGTAAATTACTAATATGACATCACATGACTAAAATTACACTGTAATTACAGTCTGCGTGGAACTTTGGTGAAAGATGTCTCACCAGGAACTGTTGAGCTGTGCAGGCCTCAGTCTGCAGACCGTCCACTGACCTGCTCATCATGTTCACCTGGGTCAGGAGCTGCACGTGCTGAAACATACAACACGCAACTTATTTACAGCTTTACAAAACAAAAGAGGTTGTTTTATCTGTCGTATATTTACAAGCTTCCAAACATTAAATGCTAAGGTAAAGCTGTTCCATGGTGTTTTCCGCCACGGTAAAGCCTTCAGGACAGAGCACTTTGTGTTTTCTCAGTTTTTTTTTTTTAACTTCAAGAGAGAGAAATGAAAGGAGAGGCTGGTGAGGGAATGACTGTTTATACTGTTTATCTAGCTGATAACTTGTTTCATGGATGTTCCACAACATCGAATATAACTATAAATAGATAAAAAATATATATATATGATGTGTAGTATTTTAGTAAATACTACTATGTACCGCTATGATATAAAAGGAATTAAACACTTTGGGACACGAAACTTTGGGATATGAAACTTTGAGCTGTTAACAGTAGCTCCGCTACACGTCAAGCCGCATTACACAAACCTGTCTTTGATTATTTGATAAGACTTTCATTACAATATGTAACAATAAAGACCGTTAATGACAGTGTAATGATTGTAGGTTTCGTATGATTGTGTCTTATGCAGTCACATATTTTTAAATGCGTACTGACTGCCCCAACATCTGTCCTAGTATTTCAAAACTTTTGGAAGCAAAATCTATACTGCTAGTATTTGCCTACCTGTTGAATGTGCTGCTGGAGACGGAGCTTCTGGGTGGAGCTTAGATACAAAGATGCGGGGCCAGTGGGGCATTTAGGAGGAATAGACACTCCTTTACTCTCCAACAGAGCCTTTCGCTTGCGGATAGCGTCCAACTGCTCCTTCACTGTGCGGTAGCGCTTGTTCAGAATATCCGCCAAAGGGTCCTCATACCTACACATACACACACACACACACACACACCTCATAGCTGGTTAATACAGAACACTCAAACATTTTAGAGTCAGTCAACACTTAAACTATACAAACAAACTATTCAAAAATTACTCACATATGTTTAAATATATTTTGGCTATAAAAATATTTTGGCTATTTGGCTAAAAATAAGAACCCATTTTTATTAAAATTGTCATGAGATTCTAGTTGACATTATTTATAGGCATAATGATCATGATGATAATATCGTGCATATTGAATATTGTGGTATATTGCATTAATAATTATGTTATTGTCAGTCATGATCCTGAGTGTCATTGGAAAGTCTTACTGAATTGTTTCCAGAATGCTGGGTGGATCCTGCTGAAGAGTGTCTTCCTCCTCCTTTTCTTCCTCCTCCTGGCCTTCCTCATCCTGACCCCCTAATTCATCCTGAAACTATAAAACAGGAACATATTGTTAATTAAAGAGACAGGGACAAATACAGAACACAAAATTACTGAATATTTAGTCATCTCTCACGGCGTCAAACAGCTCTTCCATCAAGTCATTCACTTCCTTCTCTGGAATAAAGAAGATAAATGAGGAAATATATGAGCAACACACAGAAGATCTTGACTGGTTGCTCAGTTTTATGACTGTAGTTTCAGCTGAGCTCATGAAGATTAATATTTACTGTGGAAATTACTCACTGGTGATGCGCACGGCCTTGTCGTTCCGGTAGTCTTCCACATCCGGCTCATCAATGTCAGCCAGGAAGTTATACTCCGGATCATCATCATCATCACCCTCCTCTAATCAGAGACGCACAGAGAAGGATATCATGTACATTCATTGATGTGATCGCTAAAAAAAATAGTCATTATTAGACAGATTAGACAGAGTTTAGTCCTAACTGAACTAAATGTGAGTGAGCACCTTCGTTCTCCACGTCTGAGTTCATGAGGCCCTGCAGCCACCGCGTCCACTCCCTGTCCTCGGGGGCGGAGCCAAACTCGTACATATCCGGAGTGATGTCAGGTGCTCGAAGCTCCGCCTCTAAACGACCCAGAGGCACGTCTCTCAGTGGCCTTTTGGAACGAGTACGGAAGGCCATCAGGCTCTCTTCACCTTCTTCTCCGTTACTGGTAAGAGACTGAGAGAGAGAGAGAGAGAGAGAGAGAGAGAAATGTAGACACAGAGTGAGAATAAGAGAGGGAAAAATGGAGCCCCAGTGAGAGAGAGAGATGGAGAGAGGGAGAGAGAGAGAGAGAGAGAGAGAGAGAGAGAGAAGGAGATGCATGAAACCTCACAGAAAAGTCACCCCATTACTAATTCTCAGTGTGTGTATCAGAACTACCTGGTAAGAGTCCATGCAGTCAGAACCGATAGCCAGCTCTTCATCCACAGCGTGGAGCTTCTCCATAAAGCTGCACTCAGTCTGGGGTCGTGGAGGCTCCGGGCCCTGAGGGGGTGGAGGAGGACCCATGGGCACAACTGCCACCCGCACATGCTGTGACCTGCGCAAGCTCTAGGAAAAAAAAAATAAATAAATTCTGCTATTAGCACAGGCCAATCTTCATCTGTCTGAGAGTGTATAAAATAAACCATGTTTTTACTGTGTGTTCATATCATGATGCCTGAAATGTAGGGAAAATTATATATTGAAACAAATAATATCATACATGTTAAATACTTTGATATGTAAAGGATTACTACATGATTACTACATGTGTGTGTATGTTACCTGTCTGGGGCTGCAGCTGTTTTCCGCATCGTATTCGCTGTAGGATCTGTTGAGGTTTAGTCGTGTGCCGCGTGGTGATGATGCTGTACTCTCCAAATCACTTTCCAGAAGTGTCTACAACACACACACACACACAGATGATCTCCTCAGTTCGATATATATCTACTCAATAGATTAGATGCTTTCAAAAATAAAAAATGAATTCTGTCTTACATCCTCTGCCGTCTCATCCTCCTCCTCTTCATCAGGGTGGTACTCTTCATCAGATGAGTCCTCCTCCTCTAAAGGAATGTCCACAAACTGGGGACCCTTCCAAAAAAAAAAAAATCTAAATCTAAAACCATTCTTTCATTATGTCTTCCTGAAGAGAATTTTATTCTCATCTTTTAGTTACCTTCAATTTGCTTGGCTTCTTGATTGGTGAAATGTTCCAGGTAGGAATGACCTACAAAGAAAATGCAACAGATCCATACTCTTAGATAATGAAACATGTTAAAGGCAAACACCTTAGGATAAATTTCCTCATATCATCACACACAAAAAAAACAAGAGCTTTTAGGTTTAGAAAACAATCAAATTACACTGTAATCAAAAGAACCTGAGTAAATATTTATAAAACATTATATATATATATATATATATATATATATATATATATATATATATATATATATAAAATATTTAAAGGAGACAAAAAGGCAAACCCACCACTCCTTTCTCCACCACCTCCTTCAGTTTAGAGCGAGTCATCTTAGGCTCCTGGGAGAGTTGGAAAGAAACATGTTTAGGTCCAATCCCAAACCCATATAGAGCATTAATACAGTCCCTGAGCCACAGATACTCACAAACAGAGGAACAGGTTCAGTCTCGTTGATGGCGGCTTTCATCATCGCCACGACGTGCTCGTTGGTAATCACCTCCTGTGGGTATGATTACGTCAAACCTCTGATCTCCATATATTTGTTGCGTACTTCTTTGTAATATTTAATAAATACTATGAATAATCCACACTCACGTGTATAATACTGCGCACGTTAGCTGAGGTCAGGTTATGCTGCCGTGACTTGTTCTCCAACTCCCTGTCCAGCTCTTGGTCAATCTCCACATCTGGCTGGAGTTCATCCTCCTGCTGCTGCTGCTGCTGCTGCTGGGACCCTGTTTCACTCATCTCTCTTTTCCTCTTTACACCTCGTTTTGTTTTCCCACTTTGCCGAGGGCAGCTTTGCTCGTTATCTGTGATAAGATTTAAACATTAAAAATTGAATTTCCTTATAATGATAAGTTATTATTGAACTTCAGCAATGACTGTCAATAAAGCCCTACTTCTGTATAAGTAAGGAATATAACACTTGGAAGCATGTTGTTATAGAAAAATAATCAACGACAGGGTGGTGTGATGTGGCTCCATATGAAGAGGAGTTACTGCTTACATGCTGAAGTTGATTATTTCCCAATAACAGCGATTCCTGAAGTGTTTTATTCCTCTTACACCAAAGCAATTTCCCCATGATTACATTTTTATATAAATGAAAGAACAACTTTTTTATCAGTTTATAGTTACATTTAAGATAAATATAGCTTGTCTTGTTACAGAGAAATCAGAAAGTGCAAAGCCCTTTGTCCTGATGACTTTCCTGTGGTGGAAAACTTTACCTCTGACTGTTACAAAGCACTAAAACTGGAGACTCCTTCCATAAATGTTAAACAAATATCTCCTTAGAAAAAAACTTCACCATATAAATAACACATGGCAATCTACTAAATTAATCAGCACCTTCTGACCAGTCAGGATCATGAATTCAACAGCGCTGTGGTATAAATGGCAATAATATAAAGATTTATTTTAAAAAAACAAACAAAAAAACACAATACGCTGGACAACCTACCGACTGTGATGAAAAGAGTCTTCTCTGCATCATCATCTGATGACGAGCCACATTGCGCTTCTGTTAAAGAGACTAAGAGTTTATGGACTATAAAACTTTATGGCAGCATATTCTGTATAGGAAACATCACACACACACACACACACACGTATACACACACACACACACACACACACACACACACACTGACTGCCTGTAGTCCATCTACTAGGGCTGGTTGTTATGGCAATTATTACATCCATCTTTTTTGTATTGTGAGTATCATGCGATGACTACACTTTTATAAAACAATTATTAGACAACAACAACAACAACAAAAAAAAGGCGTCCTAATATCGATTCTGCTTGTTTTTTTTAGGGGCCCAAGCACCAATTGTGCAATTATAATGAATGTATGTTCATATAGGGGTCGCTGAAACAATTAACTCAGTGAATTAAATACTTCCATTCTTTCTAAATGTATGTATTTTACAGTTTTAAAAAAAACAATACGGCTCAACTGATTTGTTGCCATTTTTTTTTAGCAATATCTCAGCTATCACAATGGAATATTGTGATACGTCATGTATTGTGAAGGTGACTTCAAGCACCATGATATATTTTTTTATAATATCGTCCACCCCTAACATCCGCTGCCCTCTGTATCTCGTCCATCAATGAAAAAGAGACCACTGTAGGACCACCAGATATTATTTCGCACAGCAGTGACACCAACATGATAATGTGTATGAGATGCTGGTGATGTGAGTGTATCAAGTGCAGGATTCAGGAGTTCAGGATTTTAAACACTGTGTACACTTATGGGACACTTTATTAGACACATACACCTTACTGGTCCACCTTGGAGGAGTTGAGAAAGAGGATAAAGCTTAAGTTTTTCCATGAACAGTGTGTGTGTGTGGCAGCAGATGGGAATACAGTCGGTAAAAACAGGAATACACAGTTATCTATATGGTACGTTTATCTGATTACAAGGCCAAGGAGTCTAGCTACAGTCAGTCTGGATAAGGGCATCTGCCAAATGCCATAAAGGTAAATGTAAGCTACAGGGTATGTGTACTATTACTATTACAAGTACTGATATAAAATATTTACAATGAGAATTATAAATATTGCCTGTGCTTTATTAAAACAATCACTAGTCACTAAAACAAGGCACATGAGATCTCTAATACTGATTCTGATTTTTATCAGGGGTCCAAGCACCAATGGTGCATAAGCCTCATAGTTAATGTATGTTCATGATATTTCACTGAAACAAAGTAACTGACCGGATACAAACGTCAAAGTGTCTTCAAATATCATGATATTTTTGACATATCGCTTATTCCTACCAACAGTTGCTATGCACCATTTCCCAGCCTTCTCTACCATGTCCAATGAAACTGAGACCATCATAGGATGACCCAGGAGCACTTCTCAGCACAGAGGTGTCACTGACATGCAGTGTGTGTGTGTGTATGTGTGTGTGTGTGTGAGATATATATATATATATATATATATATATATAGAGAGAGAGAGAGAGAGAGAGAGAGATGCTAGTGGTAGGAGTGTATCTGGTACAGCAGTGTTATGGCTTTAGATACTGTATGTACACTTGGCCACTTTATTAGAAACACCTAGCTTAGTGGTCCAACATTTCTTCCATGAACAGTGTGTGTGTGTGTGTGTGTGTGTGTGTGTGTAGCATGTCTCTAAAGTGACCCGTATGCTAGGCTGATGTGATTTATGAGATAAACAGTCTACACAGGATGTGCAGCTATATAGTTGTATGTATTTATGTTAGCACCTTTGCTCCTTCCTGCTCGTCTGGACGCCTCGGTGCTGTTTTCAGGACCTGGCTCTTCTTCTCTGGATGGAGATGAAGGAAGAGAAACACTCGCTGTTCCCGGTTTGCCTTCATGCTCTTCACTTTTGCTGTCCTTGGCTCGGGACAGTCCAGTTTTGCCATCGCTGAGTTTGCGCCTGACTGACGGATTCATGTCCACTTCACCTCTACACCTCCATTTAGCTCCAGCTGCATGGTATACGAGCTTTTAGCTCAGCTAGACAGCCCCAAACCTCGTTTTTCTCTCTGTAAACTAACCCCACTCACTGTAACTGTAAGAAAATTGTAATATTCGTCTGTTACAGGACTATAAACAAGCTTCAGAAACACTTAGCTTAGCCACTACATGACCGTTAGCTAGCCTTAGTATCTACAGTCGGCTTTATTATTATAATAAATAACACATTTAACACGTAACATTTCATAACCTGCTCTTCTCCTTAACTTTTGCTCGAAGTTCAACTATATTTTTGTGCTTGAGCATACAACTGTCCACTGAAAATAAACTAATTACTAAACCATTATTTACTGCTAACACTTTCATTATACGCGCCAGTTGCTTACGACGTGCTACACTGGTGGGCGGGACAATAATAAAACGTCACATCCGGTTCACAGCGTCAAACTAAAAGTTCCAGCTACAGCTCGGAGACTGTAAATGGGGATCTGTCAATCATTTTTTTGCATCAGCAACTTAAGTAACTGCTTATGTCCATCAATCACATGCTGCATTGAACAGTCACAGATTAACACAAGCTGTCCATCATCTTTATCTTAAATTTAGATCAAATTTCAACAGAAATTACAGATTATCCCCAAATTTGTCAAGATGCAGCATTAATGGACAAAGAGATCAGTTAATTCTTTAATAGCCTAGTCAACATTCTCTGCCATTAAAAGATTAACCCCATTCCTACCATTGCAACTTGATAAGGTGATTAGTTTAAATCACAATGATTTCATTGCAAATTTGATACTGTTAATCATACTTGATCATTCACTATATGGCCAAAAGTATGTGGACACCTGACCATCACACCCATATGTGAACCTTTCCCCAAACTGTTCAAAGCACACACTTGTATAGAATGTCTTTGAATGCTGTAGTTTTACAATTTCTCTTCACTGGAACTAAGAGGCCCAAACCTGTTCCAGCATGACAATGCCCCTGTGCACAAAGCGAGCTCCATGAAGACATGGTGTGTTAAGGGTGGAGTGGAAGAACTCGAGTGTCCTGCACAGAGCCCTGACCTCAACCCCACTGAACACCTTTGGGATGAACTGGAACACCGACTGCACCCCAGACCTCCTCACCCAACATCAGTGCCTGATCTCACTAATGCTCTTGTAGCTGAATGATCACAAATCCCCACAGCCACGCTCTAAAATCTAGTGGAAAGCCTTCCCAGAAGAGTGGAGCTTATTATAACAGCAAAGGGGGAATAAATCTGGAATGGGATGTTCAACAAGAACATATGGGTGTGATGGTCAGGTGTCCACATACTTTTCGCTATATAGTGTACATACTTTGACATAAAGAATGAAACATTTATAGCTCAGTCTTAAAAGTGTGACCCGTGGCTGATGCATAATATGACACATATTTTTCTGTCAAATGCAATTTGTGATTGATAATCAATACCTGTAATAAGATTGGCTAACTGAAACCTGAACCCTAACTCTAACTACAACCTTATTCTGTATGATTGGCTGATGCATCAAATGATTGACAGTCTGCCTACTTGTCACACCCACTGGTTGAAGTTGAAGTTTTACGTACATGTAGGATGGGGGAAGTTCACTTACAAACAAAGGGGGAGTCTCAAATGAACAAAGGCAGTGTAATCAAACCTCCACTACATGAAGCACATGGGCTGAGGCCTAAGGGACTACATTGGGTATGAAAACAAATGGCTTCCAAAATCCAGGAAGTGCACTAGGCCAATAGGAAGTCAATTGTGGAGTAGCATTGTGATAATTATGTTCACCTGCAGCTCATTTAAGAGGTGGCTTTAAAAGCTGAGCATAGGCACTAGGAAGTTTCGGCAAAGCAGTACTCTCCTGTGGCTTAAAAGTGCACTTGTGGATAGAAGGACAGGTGTTTGAGAGACTTGTTCAAAATGTTTGCTTTTGGCAGTAATGGCGAAAACCAAGCAGTCAAGTTAAAGGCCTGGCAGAATGTACCACTAACACCAGGAAGAATACCCAGCTTTTACATTCCTCCACTGAGAAACCTCAGTGTTTCTCCTCGATTCAGAAAACCCAAAGACACAGATGAGTACCAGCTTCTGTCTCCCAGCAGCCCAGAGAAGCCTTCTCCTTGGTCACGGTCTCCGTCAGCCTCTCCACGCTTTCCCATCAAGCTCCGATTCACCCCACAGTCAAATCGCAAACGTAGCAGTGAGGATGTGTCTGACCCGTCTGCACAAGCAGCGATGTCCCTGAAGCATGTGGAGAAAGTCACCACTCCGTATGGCTTCCGGACGCTGGCTGCCAGCCCAAACGTGAGCCGCAGGGAGTCCCTTTTTCACAGACGCAGAGGAGAGAAAGACTGTCAAAGTCCTGAAATCTCACCTGCTTTTCCAGTGCTCAGAGACTCTCCCATTCCCACCATCGCAGCTCAAAATGACAAGCTGAGTCCAGAACCATGCTGCTCTGCTCAGAAATCTGAGAGAAAGCGACTACAGCTGCTCTTCAGCAAGTCTCGGACTGCACTCAAGAGTTTCACTCCCAGAAGCAAGAAAAACCACAGCAGAAAAGTGCAGGATGTACTTTAGGACATTTTATGGGCAAGTTACAAACCAACCTGTATTAAAAATGAATTTTAAGGAAATAAATAAAACCTGGTTTTTAACATTTGAATTTCTGTTTTTCTTTCCATTTAACAGCACTAGTCTACCATTTTTTTTATTTCTACACTTAAGTGGGCTCAGCCATTTTGATGTTGGAAATCTCATACTTGACTTTTATTTTTCTTCCCCTCACATTCTGGTGGCTGTAAGTCTGCCAGAGACAAAAACCTAGTTTCTGTGATGCCTCAGTCTCCATGTTGTAGACCACCAACATCCAACCAATAAGAACAAGGATGAGTCTCAACTCCCAACTGCTGGTCAATTCTGAAAACTCCGCCCCTCTTGTGCATGCATTTGTTTAGGGGTGTGGCTCTGGAGGGAGGCTGACTGTGTTCATAATTTGAGTTTCAAAATGGCTAACTTCAGCTACCTTCCACCTAAAATGGCTGATTACAACAATAAACTATGAAGGCATAAAGGATCTGGTGTTGGTGTGCACATGCCCACAATGATTAATCTCAGATCTGGCACAAATATCCACTTGTAGAATTGGGGAGGAGGGGGGATGAGGAAACTCTTGATCACTTGAATGTATTATGAAAGTTCCTCTAAAGTTTTTGCAACTGTCAAGTGCAGCTTTGTGTGTAGTAAGTGTTGTAGTATAAATGTACTGTATGGTAATATGTTGAGACACTAGGTGGCATAGCTGGTGTTGATTTGATGACAATTCCAGCTGCAAAGCAAATCAGACTTGTATTAATGCAGCTAAATCACTAAATCGCAGATGAGCCACATCATTTAAGCCTAATCATAAATGGGTTAAAAACACACACACATGGTAAAATGTTTATGGTGACATTTTCTGTAAAGCAGCATTCATTTAACAAGGAAGGAGTCTCCAGTGTCAGTGCTTTGAAGCAGTTAGAGGTTTTCTGCCTTAAGGAGAGAAGACTTTACACTTTCTGGTTTCTTGTAAATGTGATAAGCATGTCATCTTAACTTCAAGAGGGGGGGAAAAAAGGCTACGAAGAGCCTGGTGAGGGAAATACTGTTACCATTTAGCTGCTGTTTTGTAAGTGAGAACATGAACTAACTTGTTCCACAACAGTAAACATAACTCTAAATGTATAAAAAGTACTAATGTCATTCTTTATTGAATAGTACTGGCAAATTTCTGTGGTATGTAAGGAATAAACATTTTGGAATGTGGCGTTCTAGGAAAATAACCCAGTACCTATAGTTGATCGTTTTCCTATAACACACCCCCAAGTATTTTTTTTCCTTACTTAATTTATACTGCAGTTATTTTCTCAATTAAATACAGCTGGATTATATTCAGTTACAATTTCCATGAAGTAATAAAATTGTTTTGCAAGCATGCTCACTGTGAAGGCTTTCCCAATGTGTTCCCCATGATTTACATTAAACCAGAGTGTGTGATGATGTGTTATGGAAATTAAGTTGAAGCCACTGCTTCCAAAATTCCTGAACCCCAACTACACTTAACTTCCTGCCAAGGTATTGTGTGCACACTTTCATTCAAGACCAGGAAGAAAAACATGTTGCAGATCTGCCAAAATTCTGCTGCTGGTGAGATTTCACTGTATTATGATCTCCTGAGCGCCAGGGTTCATCATCTTCCCAGCTGTGCTCCAGACACTTGAGAAACCTCACATGTAATGACTGACTCATTTTTTTAAAAACTGTTTTAAGCAGTGTAAGCCAACCTTTATAAATGTACAATTCATTTCAAACTCCACAACCATTTATTAAAGACAAAAAGTGTTTGTCCCTGCCTTTTTTATTAATATCATAATCCTTTTACATAGTTATGATTTTTTTTTATGAAAATAGGTCAGTAGAAAGCAATTTTCTTAAAAAGTCTGTCATGTCAAGTCCTCCTTTTTTTTTTACAATCCAATTTCTGCACCTGTGCCGTGCACTCGTGGTAAAAATCCATCCAGGAGGAGTGTCGTCCTCCCTGTAAAACCCCCGGCGTCGCCTCCACTGGGCCACGACATCCAATCGGGACAAAGAGGGATTTATAAGGGACAAAGCAAATGCTTGTTCATTATCAAACGATAAAATGCGTCTTCTGGGAGTGGAGTAGAACGTTCAAACGTTCGTGGTGAATGTTGTAAATTATCTCCCTCGTGTAGTCTACAGTGTGGGATTTTTTCCCCCCTTTTTAAGCACAGCGATTGTGCTCAATCAGGATAAGTGGGTCAATGAGTACAGAGACACTAAAGAATGACTCCTGTGTGCAATTTTATCCGTCTTTCCGTCAGTCCGTCCCAGTCAGGGGAGGAAAGGAGGCTCCTGAAGCTTAGCAGCTCTTCTGTAGCCTCAGTCACGCCCCCAATCCCCAAGCAGCCAATCACACTAGTGCTGAGGGAAGCTACAGGGTGTGCTTCCTGGCTTGCTCCAGTCAAAGTCCCAGGAAGGAAATCCAGCGCTTCCTCTTTGATGAGTGGTCAGAGCAGATGACTGGCTGGTGGTTTGTTCTCCAGCGATGTCACACTGGAATGGGCGTGGTCATGGAAATGTTGGGGGGTGGGGCATGTGGAGATTGGCGTGTCCTCTCAGTCACTGTCCGAGCCCACGGCTGACGAGCCTTTTCGTTTCCTCTTGGGTGCTTTGGGTTTGGAGTCCTCTTCCTCCTGCGGTCACACAAGGAGATTATTAGGGTTCAAGGCAGAATTTATTTCAATTTCAATCTTTTAATTTGTGGTCTCAGGAACTGTCTGCTCTGGATCAGACCTTGTAATTTCCTAGTTGGGCATTGTCATTCATGTATTGGGCAAAACTTTTGGCATGTAGACGTTATATTTGGCATGTAAGAGTGAATTTTAAAAAGTCACTGACTTATAAATATCACTATTTCATAGACAGGAACTCACCGAGGCGCTACTGGAGCCGCTGTCCTCCTCGTTGTTGGCTGGAGGCGCTGCGCCTTTACGTGAGCGCGGTGAGGACGCTGGAGCTTTGCGCCGAGATTTGGCTTGCTTCGAGGAATCCTCATACTCCTCAGCCAAGGAGAAAAGATCACTGAACCTGGTGAGGAGAATGAGATGGGCGCATACAACTCAGACATCTGGAGTTTAAATTTGAGGGTCTGAATATAAAAATCGACTCTATTCTGACCTCTAAATTCTCACATGCGTACTCTCTTAATAAGTACATATTAATAAAACCTGTGTATGGTGTACGCTGTGGTGTATTCACGTTTTTTTTCTAAGTAGACTTAATACATGAAAGTACATTTTATACTGTGGAGAGACTTGCCTCATTTTATGGGCTTCATCACAGCTGGCCTGGACATGCTGAAGAGCCTGCAGGATGGGTGTCTGGGTAAAGACTTCACACACACACACACACACACACACACACACACACACACACACATAAATATAGGTACTATTTATAGACACTGTATATCAGAGGAATGCAAATGCCCTGCTTTATTAAAGTACATGAATGTATGATGGAGTAAAATAACAGACTCACAGTTATTCTTGGTGTTGCTGAGGCTCAGCCTCAGACTGTCTAAATGCTCCAACATCTGCTCCAGGGTTAGCTGAGCCAATTTACTGCTGGAGCTTCGTAAGCTGAAAAAGAAAACGGCACACAAGCACACACAAGACTGTGATATATACATTTCCTGTGGCTGTTAGGGGTTCAAACAAACAAGAAAAAATAAACTGAAGATGTCAGAAGTTGGTACGGATTACATCTTGGCGTGGTGATACCTCTGGCGTTTGCGAGGCATGTTGTTGTTCTTGATGAGAAGGGCCTTGATATGCTCAGCCAGCTGGTCGTCGTGTTTGGCCGCCCAGTGGCGCAGGATGCTGGTGGTGAACTGATCCTCCGGGTGACACGGCCTACTCAACACCATCTTCACCATCTCCTCTGTGGGACTGCATGCACACAAAAAACACATGGAGGATGAAAAAAAAAAAAAAATGCTGACCACACCTTTAAAGAATGACGTGTGATTTGGGTCAATAAGAAGCCTACCTTTCCCTGCGAAGCTGCAGGAGTAAGCAGGATAAAGCTTCAGGATGCTCTGCACACACACACACACACACACACACACACACACACACACACACACACACAGAGAGAGAGAGAGAGAGAGAGAGAGAGAGAGAGAGAGAGAGAGAGAGAGAGAGAGATTAATGAAGCATAATTAATTGAACCCAAACACAAATTAATCCTGAGTAATAAAGGAGAAGGAGGACAGTTTGACAGGAGTGCAGCACTTACCTTTGTATTTGAGGTGCTGCAGGATGGGGATGATGGTCTCCAGTGGGATACTGTGGGCCAGAAACAGCTGCCATGTGCTATACTGCTCAAACGTCTCCCAGTCCAGTGACTGAACTGTAACACAACACACACACACACACACATGCACACAATTACACAGCGTGTACACTCAGGGCCTGTTCAGACATCAGTCTCGAGTGATCCAATTACAAATGGACAGCTGAGATGGATGGAGACAGACATGAGTGGAGACGGACATGGCGTCAGCCAGACACACGGAGACGGACTTACTGAGGATGTTGAGCACGGAGTCTTTGCGGAACATTACCAGATTTCCCATCATTACGTGACACATCAGCTCCTGAAGCTGTGAACACAAGAGCATGTTGAAAGAAATGAAAATGTAATGAAGGTGAATTATCACTCTAACTGAATGCAGAACTGAACGCTAAAAACAAACCTGTGTGGAGTCTATGACCGCTACGATCATGTTTAGGAGTTCTCCACTGCGCAGGGTCTCATCTGGGAACTGGAGAAATAAAACACAACACACACATACAAACATTAAAAACTGTATTATGAAAAGCTGCTATTCTGTTAGTGATATGATTTCCATATCACAATAAATTATGCAATGATGGTACCGTTTCATCAGATGTACACACGTTGAATAGAATATTCTAGAAAATGTGAAGTTTTTCATAACGTGTGTCTACTCTTGGCACAAAATATCAACACAACTAAATACTATGACTCATATGGTGTTTAGCAAAAAATGCCCTCAATTAGGTTTATTGTTTTTGGGGTTTTTTTTGGCCAAATTGTCCACTAGTGCTGACAGGATGAACTGGAAAAAAAATCTACACTGCTTAGTAGCTCACAATTTCCCTCAGACACTTATCACAGTTTTTCTCTGCTTGAATGGTGTTCCATTGTGCACACTATGCCACTGTGTCATACACTATGTAGTAAGCATATACAGTGAACAGGAAGCTGGTTTGAGATTGAGTGATGACTGATTTTTATACCCTGTGTAGCATAAAAACATAAAATAAAGCAAAATCTCAGCAAACAGAAAACATTAATGTGGCTAAATGAATAAAAACAAATTAGAATTTTGATATTCCATGATTTATAATGTATTATTATTTATTCTTTTTTCTTATAGACACATTCTAATGATAGTCATCTTGTGATCATCACCTGCACTACAACCACTTTACTTTTATTGCCACTAAGCTTTTCATTTATTTATTTTTTAATCTTATTTTATTCTTATTTACTGCCATGGGTACTGTAATTTGTGTTCTCTGTACATTGTTTGTGTCCTTGTAATTTCTGCTGCAACAAAACAATTTCCCTCTGGGATCAATAAAGTACTCTGTGTATCTATGTATCACTACTGTTAGTGTTTGCTCTGTATGTGGGACTATAAAATTAAACAAAATACTCTTTAAAAATGAATTAGACTACTACATCTTGTGTAAGTAAATAAAAAAAAAAATTAAAGCAATCTGACAGCACTACAGTGTACATAATGGAGCCAATAATAGAACGATATCAGACCGTGTGTGTGTGTGTGTGTGTGTGTGTACCTCTGTGTAGATGGAGGGTGTGAGGTAACAGAGCAGTCTCACATCATCCTCCTGGCAGGCCTTCATGTCCATCATGAGGCACGTGTGTAGGTCCCCCAGCGCCGTGGCCTGAGCAAACGACTCGTACAGACTCATCTTTCCCGCCGCCGCTTTACTGTCGAGAAACAAAGAAAAGAGAGAGAGAGAATTTTTAGCATTATAGCGCTTTATCCGATCTCACTATAAAGCCGTGATCACACCAGGGTGAGAGATGAAGACATATTACATGTATTGCAATGAAAATAGTTGCAATGGGGGTTTCCATTTTAGTGTGTGAAACTAAAAAGGGATGGGGCATTCCTACAGTGAAGCCACGAATAACCAAAACGAAGGAGGCGTAAACTTTTCTCCTCGCCCATCCCTTTGCTTCCTAAAAGCAGAAGCAGTGATAACACCACCAATGGCTGTTATTTCCTCATTCCCATGGCACAATGACATCAAACCACAGAAAAACTGCTAATCCCACAGATCAAGAATGAAGTGTGAAGTGAAGTGAATGAAGAACGAAGTGCAAACAGTAAACACACCTCGCCTTGAGGTAGTAGAGGAGGTGATATCCAATTTTGGGCTGTTTCTGATAGAGCTCAGCGAGCATGTCCAGCAGCACTGAGAAGCCACTGTTGTCCTCCTGCATCTGACACAGGTTCCTGAAGATCAGACACACTGGCTTACACACCGACTCCTCCAGCGACCTAAACACACATACACAGAGATACACACAGTGTTAAACACACAGGATGTGCTTGAGTAGATAGTTTGCTTAGAGCTGATGATGTATTATATGGACCTTATTTAAATTTCTATGTAAATTTTGTACAAGAACACACAGAGATATTTTCCACTGCTCAACTGAAAAACTAGTCCCAGACAGGAACCAACCAATCCTGGAGTTATAGTTTTAATTTCCACTAATCTGAGAGAAGACTGGGGTGCTCAGTTAGAAAATATAAAAATCAATTGCATCATTACTTTTATCACAACGTTCCTTTTTTTATGAATGACTGTTTGGTCAACTGGCTTATTTTAGCTGTGCTGAAATTACTGTCCTTTAACTGCTTGTCAAGGACAATGGTCAAATGATTATGCAAGATGAGGTGAAGAGGGCGGGGCTTCCAGGGGGTGTCAGTTAATATCGGAGAGTTCAAAACACCTACAGTCTGCACAACGAGTCAGTAAAGAACAGTACTACTAGCTCCGCCCCAAATACTCTGGTGGTACTGATTTTGAGCAGGTACCAAAAGACTAACCTCTGCCAACCTCTGATACTGAACTGGTGGTCGATGATGAAAAAGTTAAGTGCCCTTGCTGCAGAACAAAAAGTCCATGGCAAGGAGTTCCATGGAAATCCAGAGACTCCTACCTGGGCGGAGTCGAGACGAAAGTCCAGGAGTGGAAATCCTGATGTGTTTCAGGCTGGATAAGTGTGTTAAGTATGTTGTGCATTTTGCATCAAGCTAAAGGTTAGGGGTTAGACTTATAGGAGATGGTGGATGAGATCCAGCTCCACCCCCGGACTTTTGGTTCTGCAGCAAGGACTGTATCCAAAAAGTTAATTTTTGGAAATCACACCCAATGAATCACACACACAGAGTCAATGATAGAGAGAGAGAGAGAGAGAGAGAGAGAGAGAGAGAGAGAGAGAGAGACATACTCCTCAGTGATTTCCTCAGGCAGCACATCTCCTCTGAAATGGCTCTTGAACAGCTCAGCTAGACAGGAAGCCAGCGTGGACATCTGCTCTGAGTCAAAGTCCTCCTAAAAGGGAGAGAAATATCGACAGAGCTCCAGGTCACTATTTACATCAAATGCAACTTGAAAACAATCCTTCAACCTACTGATCTAAACTCACCTCGAGAATCAGGTCCACTATTTCCTGCATGACTTCACACTGCGTCTCTGTGTCACTGCGCCAGAACAACACACACTTCACTGTGAGATCTCAAAGGAGCATTTAGTGTAACTGCTCTAATCACGCTGTATTTTCCAGACTATAAAACATATCTTTCTGTCTGCTCTGATTATTCATCTGTTTTACAGATGATTAAACAGATTATCCAGCTCAATTAGTTAGACATTTGACATTGGATGGATTGGCCTTGGTTTCCTCTGTTCTGATTCAGATGTCTAGATGAAGGTTTTTGTTGCAAAAAGAGCCATCAGTTGCTTTATCAATAAATTACTGAAGTGCACAGCCTCATCACACATATCAGATGATTTAATATTTCTATTTGTGTTATTTATATGTAATAAATAATGTTCTGTGGACAGAATCGCCTTGTTGACGAGAGGCCAGAGGTGAATAGCCAGTCTGGTTCCAGCTGACAGAAAGGCTATGGTAACTCAAATAACCACTCTTTACAACCGTGGTAAGCAGAAAAGCATCGCAGAATGTGAGGAAACTTGAGATGGGACGACAGGAATCTAAGCCTACAGTAGGCACAAGTTGAAGACTGGAAAAAGACCAGGTGATGATTTTTTTTTTAATTAAATGTTGATGCAAAGCATATTTTACCCTGCACTTTTAATATTAGATGATCTATTTATTGACAGAGAAATGCAAAATCCTCACTATTGTTTTCTACTTGGTTAACAAATCCAAGGACTGCATATTGACAGGTCAAAGGTCATCTAGATAAAGTTTACACAAAGTGAAAGTAACTACCGATGTCTTTTACTACCCATGTCCTCTCCCCAGCTTTCCAACCTAGTGAATTTAATTCGCATTTGGTCCGATGGCTTCTGTAGCTGAGAAAGCATGAAAGTGTTTTTTAATTAATTAATTAATTAATTAATTTAAGTGTCACTTGTATCACCGTACCAAGTGATCAAATGTAAATGCTAAAGCTAATCTGCTTTAGATGTTGGCACCTCTGTACACACCATGTCGCCACCCAAAGACACCTTATAGTCAAGAAAACATGGCCGTTGTCTCACCTCCCTTTCTGTAACTGTAACACTTTCTCCTTCAGCGTCTCATCCAGCTGGTCCACGTAAGGCGTGATGTCAGCCGGCTCCTCTATGTACGTCTCCTTGATGTGCTGAAACCTGAACTCACGTTTCTTACCTTAGGAGAAAAATTGCGGTATGAGGCAGCAAAGAAATGAGTTCCTTAAATCTAAGTATACGGCTTAGCTGCTGAACACAGTAGCAGTGTGTGACAATCTCTTACCCTTATTGTTCAACTCTTCCTCATCATCACTAAATGTCGCGTCTGTGTTGTCATAGCAACCGTCCTCCTTATCCAGCACGTGATTGTCCATCTCTAAGGGAACAGACTCTTCCATTTTCACTGAAGAAGAGAAAGATAAATAGTAAAAAGTGAGACAATTATAATGCACTATAGACCAAGATGGCAGTTTTGTGAGTGTTGGGAGTGGAAGGTTTTGGGATTCGGACCTTCTGTGGGTGGAGAGGGCGAGTTACAGAACTCAGGGAAACGTTCTCTCAGCATGGAACGCAGCTCCCGGTCCAGTTTGGGGTTGTCGAACAACGGAGCCAAGTGCCTGAGCAAAGGGGAGAGGTGTAGAGAGTTAGCACAAAGTTTATATGTGCTGTTCAGTTCACATGTATTTTTCCCCAACACTCAAATACAAACATGTTATTGTCATGTTATTTTGTGTTTGCAAGTACAAATTATAACTTACTGTATTATTATTATTTTATTATAACTCTCATGTATTATTCCTCTTATACCACAGCAATTTGCCAGGAATAAAACGTATATTTATTAAAGAATATACATACTTCTTTTATATATATTTTTTTTATAGTTATGTTTAACTTTGTGGAACGTCCTCAGTACAAGTTAGTTCCTGTTATCACTAGCGTTATGGCAGCTACAGTTGCTCTTACCACCCTCGCTCTCTTATTTCTTTTTCTTGCTAATAGGTTAATAAGAAAAAACACAAAGTTCTACACCCTGAAGACTTCCCTGTGGCAGAAAACTTAGTCAGCTGGCACTGGAGACTCCTTCCAGAATTGTTAAATAAACATCTCCTTACAGAATTGATACAAGCCTGTGATTTCGAGCTGCTGTTATAGAAAATTAATCAACATCTTGTGACCAATCAGAATTGGGAATTCAACAGCACCCTAGTATAACCAGTTTAGTTAAAAGGAAATGTATGTGTGTGTAATACTCACGCCAGAACTCTCTTCTCCATAATGAAGTTAAGCGAGTTGAAGACACCCTGGCGCACTTGGCCCTCCAATGGTGGAAAAAAGTGAGGGATTATCTGAGATAAAGTACAAAAAAGAAAAACATGAGATGAAATGAATCGATTGATGAAACAATTTTGTGGTGTTTTAACCAGACAAACAGCCAGTCATTTAATATTAAAGGTGCAGTGTGTGATATTGGGCTGCACTGTTAATAGCAATGTAATAAAAAATTCCATCATCTGTTCTATACCACCAATTTTGTTTGTGGCTGTCTTTTCAGCTGAAGACGCAGTGATAAGTAGCTATGCTTTGGCTGTGGGAGAATTTCTGGGCCAGAAAAGCTTACACAGAAGCCTGAAATAAAGAAAGTAGCCAAATCTATGGCTTGTCTATATTGTGAATAAGACTTTTTTAATGGTATCCTTGATGCGACTGACTACTGCACGTCCAGAAACAATATTACAAATAGCACACTGCACCTTTAACACAGTAACAATTCCTCTTGTTTAAACCTGACGGCAGTGTCAGGGTGAATATAATGTGGTGTCTTGATACACTAATTCAACTCACTCGACACATGAAATCCAGCAGCGTGGCAGTGATGGCGGGATGCGGCTTCATTGAGTGATGCATCACCAGAATGGCTGGCTCTGAAAAACACATACATTAACAGCAAAGATTAACAAATGAAAACAATGCAAATCGTATGGATTCATTAGAAACATCAGTATCAGGAGACAATGTCAGCTTCCATCCTCACCGATGTTCATGATGCTGTCTTTCTCCGGGTTGAAGAAGAGCCAGTCGTAGAACAGGGCCAGTTTGGCGTTGGAAGCAGCGACGTTCGACTGCACACAGGAACGCAGGTTAGAATAAGCAAATAACCGCTATTTGAAAGTAAAAGTATTTTAGCATGAGGTTTGAAAGATAGGTCCATAAAATTCCAATAATTTTGATAACACAGAGTTTAACATAGCACTTGCTGTCTTTCTGAAGTGTCTAGGAGTAGAAGGCGAATGTGACTGGACTTGTTTCACCGGTAGAACTGATGAAGCTCTTCAGTTGTATGGTGAAACATCTTTAAGATTCTTAATACTACTTGCTTTATGTAATTAGTATGAAGTCAAGGTGACAAGGTGACCGGTCTTTTTGAACACACCACTCATTTGTTCAATTCTCTCAATCTTAAAGATCCTCCTCAAATCGTTTAGCTTTGACTTACTAATAAAAATCTGCATAGTGTTGGGGTTCTGCAAGTGTTCATGGGTACGGGGACAATGTAGTTTGAGGTTTTTATTTATTTATTTATTTTAGTTAGAGCAGTGGAAATCATGATCCAACATTCTCAAATTTATTATAATATAAATATTGTTCTTATTAGCCTGCTTATTTGGTCCCTAATAACTCAAAAATAAATCAGGCTATAAATAATGTCAGCTTGGACCAAATGCGTTCTGTTGTTGGAAAGTTATAAAATGTCTAAGGAATAAAAAGTCTAAGACTCAAATAAAAAAATAAAAAGCAGAAAATAACTAAAAGACTCTTTTTTCCATCTTCAGTAAACGTTTTATCCTGATCCAGGTTGCTGTGAATCTAGGAACACTGGGCGTGTGGCCAATACTTCGCAATAAAACTTTTTTTTAATCAGCTTTGTGAATTATGAAAGCAATTAAAATGAACTGCAATTAAAACGTTTAAGGACAAATACATTCTGCACAACAACAGAGATTTAGGAAAAATAGTGTCAAAGATAGAGGATATGAAAACATTTCAGCCCAGTGAGCTCAGTTCTGATTAGAAAAACACTTCAAAATGATTGAACACCTTCATACGTGTGTGTGTGTGTGTGTGTGTGTGTGGAGTTTTTACCGTGCAGGTGGTGAGCAGCCAGCCGATGATGGCCCAGCGAGGCAGGATGTCTGAGCTCAGGACCTCGTTGGAGGGGTGCACCACCCCACAGATGTAGCGGATCAGATCACACCGCAGCGACTGACTCTCAGCTGTGGACAGGTACTGCCTCTGAAACCAGTCCTGATAGCGCTTCTGCTGGCCAAATCGAACCTGCAGCCACAGAAAGACACAGAGAGACAGAGAAGCTTAGCTCCATATTGATCTGCTTGTAACAGTGTGTGTAACTGTAGTCCTATGAGCTAAGAAGAGAAACCAAAAAAATTAATAATGAAGAATAATAAATAATAAAAATGTTAAACTACTAGAAACACCCACACACATACGTTCAGCATCCAGATGAGTAGTTCTAAAGTACTGCTACTTAGCTGTGTTATAAAGCAGGTCTCAGCTGTGTGGGTGGTGTGTGTGCTTTTACCCGTGAGGTCATGAACAGTAGCTTGGTCTCCATATCAGGAGTGAGGCGGCAAGCCAGGAATTTGCGGGATGTACGAGAGGTGAGAAGCTGCAACAGACCTACAAAGGCATTTCACACACACATAGATTTAAAATATGATACATTTAACTGGCAAATCAGTGACATCTCATAGACAAAAGTCTCTCTCATAGACTAAAAATGTTCTGGTATCAACAAATATACTGCATGCTCTGTGCTAGAATCGTGACTCTTTGCAGTTACATCTGGATTGTTTCAATTTTTATAGAATTTAAACCCATTGCTTAATGTTTAACCCAAAATAACCCCAAACACTGGGTGTTCAGAAACTTGTCTGGCACTGGTAAACACTAAAAGCAGAGTCTCGTACTGCAACACACACACACACCCACACACACACACACACCCACACACACCAGTAAACTGTGGGCTCAGGCTCTGAGGGTTGTGCAGCAGGTCTCTCCACAGGAGCTCCATCTCAGGGATTCGAGCTACATTCTGTAACAGTCTGACCAGATCTCTCCCGATGATAAAACACTCCATAAACTGACAGAGAAAAAGTGAGAAACAGATAAGAGTCTCTTTAATGACCTCCTGTTTACACTCAGCCATCACCATACATCATTCTCATACTAATACCAACTTTGCAATAATAATATAAAACATGTCAGAAAAGAAATATGAAATAATAAATAGGTATGAAGGGCAATGGTATGCAGAAGAAAAAAAACTGAATAGGTAAGAACACAGAAATGATCAACTAGCATGTCAATAAAATTACTAAGTTATATTAAACAAAAAAATGGATTTAAACCTGCAAATAGAGTTTGAGCACGAGGTAGTGTGATTTTAGGAGCCAAAGAGTTCTAGCCTTGTGTTTGTACTCTTTTGGAAAGCTCACTAAGGCAGAGCCTGTGTTTTATGTGCATTTTAATTTATATTATATTCATATATATATATATATATATATATATATATATATATATACACACACACACACACACACACACACAACAAAATTATACTTTGGCTAAAATATACAAAAATAATAATAAAAAACAAATTTTTGTCATTGTCATTTAATGACAATGTACCCTGCATTTGGACAATGTTAGTGACTGAACAGTTATAGAAGCAGGCTATGTATTAATACAGGATTATAAAATGCCTTTATAATGTATAACCACAAAATAACCACAACCAGACCAATCAAGAAAAAAATCAGTCTAGTCTCATCACCATAAATTTAAGAATTTTGGAAAACAGTCAAAAATGTTCTGGCTAAAACTGCCTTTCCTGTTTATAATAGACCTTTTCGTTCTATAATACACATCAAATAAATATTTTACAAAACAAAAAACCTTGCTATCTAAATGCAATTTCCTCACACAATGAATGCCATGTGTTTGATCAAGTTAACTGGATAAGCAACTATGCTAAGCATCATCATACTAATCTCTTCAGTTTGTGATGAGGCATTGACTCTTAAAATACCCACAATGCTCCTGGGCTGCAGTCAGAACAGAATATTTAAATAAAGTTAAACATTTTCTCCCATTTCACTTTTGGAAGTAACCAGAGTTTAAAATTGACTTGTGATTGATGTAAACAAAAGAGGAACATATTTCAGTTCAGGAAAGCGTGTAGTTTATACAGTATCTATGTGAAATAGCTACTACTATATAATATTAACCACAAGTTCACATGTTTGATCACATGATCGCACTCCTTCCCTTTTCTCTCTCACCCTCTCTCGCAGCAGGCCGATGCAGAAGTCCACCTCTCTCTGGCGGAGCGGCAGGAGGCCCTGTGTCCCATGATCCACGATAAGTCTCAGATATGTATATACAGACATGGCCACCAACATACCGCTCTTCAACACCCACTCCCTGTGCACAAAAACAACCACAAATACCACAAAGTAACACATTAACATAGCAAACACCAGGCATTGCACTATAACGGAATTTGCGTCTATATCAGTTCAAAAGTTTACATACGCTTGATTCTTAATACTGTGTGCTGTTTCTTGATGATCAACGACTGTTTTTATGTTTTGTGATAGTTGTTCTTGAGTCCCTTGTTTGTCCTGAGCAGTTAAACTGCCCACTGTTCTTCAGAAAAATTCTCAGGACAACTGCGGGACTCGTACTCAACTATTACAAAAGGTGCAAACATTCACTGATGTTCAAGAAGGCAACACAATACATTAAGAGCCAGGGGGATGTAAACTTTTGAACTGGTTCATTTGTGTAAATTCAGTTATTATTGTGTCTTGTGGAGTATATGTAAACATCTGCTATGTGAAATAGCTTATTCAGGGCAGCACTAAATAAAAAACAGAATGCAATTTTTATGATCCCTCTTATTTTTTTTTTAATTATTAAGGTTTTGCAGATTCTGCAAGGTGTATGTAAACTTACGACCCCAAATGAAACTGTGACCGTGATATACAGTACAGCTGGAGTGTATTAACAGTACCTTTGCTCCACTAAGATGTCCAACACATTTTCAGCCAGCCACAGGTTTTTAATCGTGATGTCACCTCCTAAACAAAGCCACACATTTGTGAAATCAGTCAGTCATGTCAGTCATGTGAAGAATAAACCACTTGAGGATATGCAGTTATAGGAAAATAATCAATGACTGAGTGGTGTGAATCGCAAAGCCTTCCAACCTGAATACTTTCCCATGGTGGAAAACGTACATTTACAGCTTTACCTCTGACTGTTACAAAATGCTGACACTGGAGACTCCTTCCATAAATAAATAAATAAATAAATAAAAGTCTCCTCTCTATATCAACAATTATACACGCTTTTTATATCCATTTGTGACGTGTCCACTATACAAATCCCTGTGAATGAGCTGTTACTATAGAAATGATAACATTAGAATGGGCGCATTAATATAAACTTGTGATTGGCCTCGTAGCCGAAACTACTGTCAGACCTGCTGTTATAGAATATTAATCAACACCTTCTGACCAATCGGAATCGAGAATTCAACAGCCTGAGGTATAAATTATTTTAATATGACAAGTAAGACTCTGTGGATATGTGGATCAGTATAAATGTGAGTGAAGTCAGTGAGCACAATCGTAAGGTACCAGCGATCTGCTTCATGAGGGTCATGAGGACTCCGTCGGCTCCTATGACCCCACTCTTCACCAGCTCTCTGACCAACCACACCAGCTGTGCACAGAGACAGAAAAACAGGGTTAAGCAGCATGACCCTGGGGGAGACTGGAGAACTCACCACCACATACTAAGACCAGTCAGTATGCAAACCTGCGTGCGACACACGTCCTGCAGTTTGAGGAACTTCTCCATGAGGATTTGGTTAATCTTGATCAGAACCACATTCATGCCGTCGCGGTTGACTAGCGTCAGGTCTCTGTAACACTGTGTGGAGAAGAAAGCACTCAGATGATAACATTACAGAAGAACCTTTATAGTCACAAACCTTAAGATGAACACACTAAGATGAAGTGTGAAGTATACAGAACACGGCCTGTTCTTAAACATAAGTTAATGGTGTTGATCAAATCAGAATGCTGAGCATTGTGTTCAAACCTGTGTGCTTGTGTGTCTCCATTCTATATGAAATGAGATATTTAATCATCTTACCATATGATGCAGTAGGATTCTGTGCAAATGATTTTATCTTAAAGAACCTGGAGACCACGCCTACTTCCTTCAGACAGACAGGCAGTAGAGGTCATGCCTCCTTTAGTAGGAAACTGTCCCTCACTGAGGAACAGATAAGCAAAAAGGCCACATATTGTTCCCTGGGACAGACCAGTACATAGGCCACACCTCCTTCTCTGAGACTGACAGGCAACAATGGCCATGCCTCCTTCACTAGGACTGACAGCCACAGAGGCCACGCCTTCATCACTGAGACTTATAAGCACTAAGGCCACACCTCCTTCACTATGACACAACCACAGAGGCCAAGTCTCCTTTACTAAAATTTAGAGAAATGGGGGCCACGCCTCCTTTACTAAAGCTGACAGCCAGAGGCCACGTCTCCTTCAGTAGAACTTACAGCCAGAGGCCACCACACCTTCACGAGGTCTGAAAGCCACAGGAGCCACGCCTCCTTCATTAGGACTTACAGGAAAAGAGGCCACACCTCCTCAACTATGACACAGCCAGAGGCCACACCTCCTTCACTAAGACTTAGAGGAATAGAGGCCACGCCTCTTTCACTTAAAACTGACAATCACAGAGGCCACGCCTCCTTCACTTAAAACCAATAGCCAGAGGCCACATCTCCTTCACTAGGATTGAAAGCCACAGAGGCCACACCTCCTTGACTAGGACTTACAGGAACATAGGCCACACCTCCTTGACTAGGACTTACAGGAACATAGGCCACACCTCCTTGACTAGGACACACCCACAGAGGCAATGCCTCCTTGAGAGACAGATAAGTACTGACACAATGCCATGTTCACAAGGACAGTCACATGCAGAGGCCATGCCTCCTTCACTTAAAACCAACAGCCAGCAGCCACATCTCCTTCACTAGGATTGAAAGCCACAGAGGCCACGCCTCCTTCACTAAGACTTACAGGAACAGAGGCCACACCTACTTCACAGTGACTGACAGGCAATAAGGCCACACCTCCTTCACAGTATCACACCTTACAGCTGTAAGGTGATACAGAGCTGTATGGATTCATCCCTGATCACTTCCCAACTTTTGCCAGATACATGCTGTTTTAAATCATAATTGCAACCAATGCACCAATTCCAATGAGTAAAACTTTACACCCTTAACATGTGTACATGCAAAGTGGTGTGTGGGTGTGTGGGTGTGTGTGTATGCTGATTCCTCACCCGCTGTGCTTGTGAAGGCTCTGTGAGCAGCAGCGTGAACAAGCCAAGGCACACTTCCTCATGCTGCTGAGGACCTTTACACACCTACACACACAAGCACATTTATACACGTTATTAGCTGTAAAGCAAAAACAAAAGCAAGAAACAGTTTAGAGGCTCAAGAAACAACGTGAAACGCTGAATGTGATACACAAGTTTACAGCTAGACAGAAAGACTATATGTGTGTGTGTGT
>CM040482.1:5878269-5926522 GCA_022758105.1 Pangasianodon gigas | reverse complement strand
TGACTTAAAGAATTAAAGACGAGTGGACAGAGAGGTAGTTTGTCAAATTCACAACAGATGTGTCTCATCTTTTCAGAGTCCATGGCTCTAGTCAAAAAGGGCAATGTGAAATATCAATACAAAACAAAATCCATAATCATAATGTCCATAATCATTCACGTTTAAGGACTGAAATGTAACTGTTGTTGTCCTTCAGTCATGTTAGCTGCTGAATCTTTCTAAGCAACAAAGTTCACATAACTCAACCTTTACAAATTTTAGTTAAATACGTCTGGTCTTATGTTTAGAGCGTGTATCTGATTGTCAGAAAGAAGTGAGCTGAAGGAAATGAACACAACCCCTTCCCTTCAGCGCTCCCTAAAAAGCCACGCCCCCAAAACACATAGCTAGGACAAAATGCATGAACACTAGGGAAAGAGGCGGAGCTTTCTGAGTTGACAGGCAACATGATTGACAGCTCTGTCTTGACTGCAGGGATGCTCAAAGCCCACATTTATTTATTTGTTTGTTTTTTTATTAACATTTTCTGGAAGGTTTTCTCTCATATCTGGCTTGGTGTGTATTGGATCTCTCTTTTCTTGTGCTCCTGGAGTATATTTAGCATGAGGGACATCACCGTCTCAGACTCAAGCAGGAATACTCACATGGGCAGTGAGGGCATCGTTGGCTTCTCGCTCTGACAATCCGTTTGTAATGGAAGTGGTGACGGCCACACACCTTTCCAACCTCTGAAACACACACACACACACAGAAAAATGCTTTAACACACATGCCCATGAGCTCATTACATATACTTACACCACACCGCTGTTGAATTCTCGAAGCTGACTGGTCAGAAGGTGTTGATGTAACATAAGTGATAACAGGAACTAACTTGTTTCGCTGACGTCCCACAACCATAAACGTAACTATAAATGGATAAAAGTACAATGTGTCGTTCTTTAACACTTATAAAATAGTTGGCGTAGGAAAATTACTGTAGTATAAGAGGAATAAAACACTTCAGGACATGCTGTTGTAGGAAAATAGTCAACTTTAGGATGGTAATAGTAACTCCGTTTCATGTCAAGCCACACCATGACACTCTGTGGTTGATTATTTTCCTATAACAGCATGCCCTGAAGTGTTTTATTTTTATGTTTTATTTTTAATGGCAGCAGGAAATGTAAAATTCCTGATTGCAATGGTATGATATTATGCTTTTCTGAAAGAAAAGAGTGTAATTGTTTCATTTGAGTTCTTTTCCTTGTATAAATTTTCAGATCAAAGTGTGTCACAGACATTTGGGGCACTTTGTTACAAGCGTACATAAAGCGGAGTGCAAAAGTTTGCACACTCACATTGTAATTAATAACCACAAGACATTCGAGACATAAGACAAGTTAACCACAACACAAGACACTTTATGGCATGATGATGATCTTTCATCATCATAAGCTGCAAAAATAATTTATGTAACGATATTAATAATGGAATACAAAATGCTATTTTTCAAAAGTTTGCACCCCTCTTTTTGTATGCGATTATAAATATTACACATCACCATTTACGGCCGTCGTTTGCCTTATGAACTGCGTGCAAACTCTTTCATGTCTTCTTTTGGGGTAATATTTTCCTTGCCATCTCTGTTATGACTGCTAGACGTCATACTCTGCCTTCTCCAGAACATGTCTGAGGACTGAGACGGTCAAAACCAGATAGAAATATTTCCCATACAACCTGATAAATACATTTTATAATGATATAATTATAAATAAGAGCAGACGTCTCATGCAAACGGCGCTACCCGGCAGGTGTTTCCTGAACCCTACCACAATGTGAGTAGGTGAAAATAACATGAATGTCTCTTGATGAGCACCGAGTCTCAAAAAAATGACATCTTTCAGGAGTCCTGCTTTGCAATTTTGGACATTTCAGCATGGTTGATCAGGTCACTGACATTCTGTCCTTGCAGTTTTGAAGGTTAGAAGCACAACCAGCCTCCAGTCTTCCATCAGCTTCACTACTGACTCCTTCTTTTTGTGGATCAGGACCTTGTGTGTAAATTCACCTCAACTTCATATACAGAGACAGATCTCTCTACAAAGTTACAAAATGACCAGGAAATAATGCAGTGACAGTTTCTATAGCAAGCAGAAGCTGCTAATGTTGTTTTTCACTGGTGTAATAATAGGAAAGACATGTGCAGTGTGCATGTATACAGCAGATCTATACAACAGGGAACACATATGTATATGTACATACACAATAGGAAATCTTCTCATGTTAATCGAAACAAAGGGAGTGAAAGAAGAGGAATGAAAGTAGAGTTGTGTGAGTGATAAAGGTTGATGTAAAGGCCATGTGTACCTCCTCCAGCTCGTCTTTGGCGTCCAGGCTGGTGGACACCAGCAGGCGGCCCTGCGCTCTCCCCTTGGCCGCTGAGGGCTCCATCACCTCCCGCCTCGCTTCGCCTCGCCACCGCCGACTTCAGCGGGCTCAAAGGGGCTAAAGCGGCTCGGGGCTTCACGCAAACCCCAGTGTTTCTTTTCTTTCTTTGCCTTTTTTAATCACCTGTCGTTTGCTTATGCACTTTTCAGCACTTTCTCCGCCCACACACAATGTGTTTATGAAGCGAATTCGCCAGCTTTCGCGAGGCCGCTCCGGTGTTTTCAGCCAGTGTCCCGACTACAACGGTCCGACTTCCGCAGGACACACGGCGGCCTACCGGAAGTAGTCCCTTCGCTTGACCAAGAGGCGGGACAACGACTCGAGTTTGAACCAATCGTGCTCGGAATGCACTAGAATGACATAGGACATGACCAATCGTCGCAGTCGTTCGGCGCGACAACCGCGCCCTGTGATTGGCCGACTCTCAAACAGCATTCTTATTGGACCCAATGTGCACTACGTAAGGTGTAAAAGCCGTTATTTCACCCCCTATGTAGTATCCCTACATAGACAACATAGAGGCATTTGGGATTCGGATGGCAAGGGTTTTAAAAGCTGGCTTTACAGTGCGCCCTGAAGTTAAAACTTTGATTTTTAAACACGTTGTCGACTGATTTATGTTTTTATCATTTAGATTTGTACACGAACAACATTTCTGACGTCCAAAGTAGTAGATGTTGATCGTTTGATCGCATGAGGGCGCTGTCCTCAGGAGACTTTCTACAGGACGAGAAGAAGAAAAAAAAACTAACGTGGTGCCAAAGCAGCTCATCTACATCCATCCGAGTTGAGTGGAGTGTGGAGGAGTGTGTTCATCTGTTTCAGTATTCAGTCTGCACATAAGCAGATCATCACTGACTGCTTTGCTGTGTGTTAGAGTGACTACTGTAACTCTCATAAGTAACTGAAAAGTAACTGTAGCTTTGCATACACAAAACAACAGAAATGTTTCTGATATAACTTCTCTCACCATGAAGCTTCTGTGAACTTCAAGGAAAAATCCACCCTGAATAATGTGCATATTAATCTTCATAATTAACATGTGATTTTCAATGTCATCCAATGATTTTTTTTAAATTTAAACTTCTTTCATCAATTTGTTGTGTTTAATGATTACCCACAATGCTGTTCAACTGCCCACTAAAGAGAGCGATGCAGCAGCGCTTTAGTCCTTCGGTCTGTCCGGTTCTCTCACCTCCTCATCTGTACACACTCCTCACACAGATCAGCTTCCAAACCTTCAACATTCATGCCAACTCCACTGCCAATATCATCGCGCTCTTGTAGATCGCTAATTAACCGTATAGCTGCATTGCATTCTGGGACGTCGAGTCCAATGTTTGCATCAACGTCTCCACTACATCTACATGCTAGAGCTCTCATTAATATGATGTTGAACATAGATGGAAAATGGTGAGCAAGAAAAGAAGCTCGTTTGTGTGTAGGTGCTAACAGAGGAACATGGCAGTTCACTTATGTTTGTTTAATTTTATTTCCTATTAAACACTATTGTTAATGTGCGAGCATTAAAAATGTCCCTCGGTGATGTCTGTGCAACTCTTGCGATTAATGAAAATACAACACCAACCAACAAATTAGCACCAAAATCACTAAACACATCACAAATATTTCTATATAACCATATTTAATGTGTTTCAGGGTGGACTTTTTCTTTTAATATATAAAGAAAGTGATGGAAAGAAAGGAAATTGATTAAGCTGTAAAAGTGTCCCTTCATCTCTGAATGCTTTCTTACATGCCTACATAGACAAACATAACAAATATATAAACAAATCCTCCACTTACCTCATCGGTAATCAATAACTCGAGACATGTTTGGTTGCCTATTTGTCCTTATGTATCTAATAAATAGGACAAAATGGACGCTCCAACCATGAGTTAATGTAATGTGCCAAGGTGATCAGATACCTATAGTCCAGCTATAATTCAAGTGACTTTGAGTTCAAACAGTTATGCAGTGTTCAATTTTTTTGTTCAGTTTTACATAGTATAAAAATAACATCACGTAACATCATTTAATCCTGTAACATTACACACTTCACACTTTGAGTGTTGCGTTACACACGCGTTACACAGTGATTACATGTAAGACTCTGGTATTTACAGTTTATTGTTGGTTTTTTACAAAAGCTCACTCACACCATAAAGTACATGAACACTCACAGTAATGTATTTCTAACATATATTTTAGATTTTTTAAAAATCTCCTACTGAGTCACTTTTCCTGAAGCACAATTTTGAGACAACTAATAGAAACGAACACAAGATTGAAGCCCTTCCTAAAGAAAAAAAAACAAAACAAAACACTGAGCTGCACTTATATATCACATTATAAAACACATGTCTTTACCACATGAAATCAGCTTGCTGTGGTGTGTTCATAGAGTCTGAGTGTTATAGTATGATTACAAGTTCAGGATTTGGCAAACTTTTGTTTAACTCTGTTCTACATACACACATGTATACTCTTTTCAAAAGGAACTACAGGTGTGTGAGCACTTGAGCTGGTCATATACAATCAGTGTGTCTATGGAGTCCATGAGCTGGCACGTGGATGTTCTGTACAGGCTTTCGCCTCAGCGTCCGCAGGAAGGTGTGGAGAGATGATCCGGCGTAGCGTCTAGCACAGTAGGTCTTTTCTGCACACATGCTGTCTCAGCTGGAGCTGTTTTAGGTTTTCATTTTGAACCAGAATTTTAATGTTTAGTAAATAAACTATATTCAAAGGTGAAATGACAAAACCATAGGCATGTGCCAATATTATGTGTCATGATAACTCCAAAACCTTTTATTATTATTTTACAATATTACCATAATCATAATATTCCCAATCAGGTGGCAGCAGTGCATTAAATCATGCAGATACAAGTCAAGAGCTTTAATTAATTTTCACATTAACCATCAGAATAGGGGAGGAAAATGATCTCAACAACTTTGGCATGGTTGTTGGTGCCAAACAAGCTTATTTGAGTATTTCAGAAACTGCTGATCTCCTGGGATTTGCACAGAAAACAGTCTGTAGAGTTTACACAGAATGGTACAAAAAACATCCAGTGAGCAGCAGTTCTGTAAGCAGAAACACCTTGTTGATGAGAGAGGTCAGGGGTGATTGGATAGACTGGTTTGAGCTAACAGAAAGGTTACGGTAACTCAAATAACCACTCTTTACAACCGTGCTGAGCAGAAAAGCATCTCAGAACACACAACACACCAAACCATGAGGTGGATGAGCTACAACAGTAGAAAACCACATCAGGTTCCACTCCTGTCATTCAAGAACAGAAATCTGAGGCTACATTGGGCACAGACTCACCCAAATGGGACAGTAGAAGAGTGGAGAGATGTTGAAAAAAATATATTTTTAAATGAATCAAAATAAATAATAAAAATTATATATTTAACATCATTCATTATTAGATCATTACTATTATTAATAATATATTTTAATACAAATACAGCATTATGGTAATGTTGTAATCCATGATTTAAAAAGTTGTAGCAAAAGTTATTTCTGTCATGTTTTCTTGTTTAATCTTTCACAGAACACTAAACTGGTGAATAGAATTATGGGATTGCTCCCATGTGATGCTCCTTTAAATCCGGCCAAATTTAGGAACCTTGGTTGGTTTTAATGGTTTTTAATGCTGCTCAATAATTCAGCGTGATAATATTTAAAAATGTGATATTTGCAGAAAGCCTAGGCAAGTTTAAAGATTGAATACATTTTCTACATTATTTTGGACAAATATTTAAGTATTCAAGTATAAATTTAAGTATAAATCAGCTTGCTGACTTTGTCTTGTGAGAACAAATAATGCCCAACTAAATTTCCTAAAATACAATATTGGAGTGCTTTTAACAATGCTGTGTATGATAAATATCATGATATCATAATTACTGGCACATGCCTACACAAATAACACAAATAATTCACAAGCACTGGTGGCAAGTATATAAAATAGGAAAACACAAAGGTCAGTCTATTTGAACTGAACTAAGGGACATTTAATAGGAAAATGAACACTTTAAACACATTAAAGGGGTGAACTTTTACAAACTCTATCACAATATAATATATTATGATACACAACCTTCCCCAACTTCCTGCCACTTTTCATTTCAAGGGGAAAACAAACACCATTTCTTCTCCATCTTTTCACAAATGAAACTACTCAAAAAACTCCCGGGCCATCCTACGAAAACTTAAAAAAAAAAAAAAATTAAAAAGACACGTGTGACTTCACACCACTAGATGATGCTGTCCTGCTGCTTGAAATTTTTAGTCCTTTATAATCAACCTTCCATTCTTGCAAATGGCGCTGATTTTGTTTATTTTAACCCAACCCAGCCTGAAAAGGAATTTCCGGGACATCATATCCTCAAACCTGTGCAGCTCCACCCTGCAGTTCCATCACCGTGCTTCTCTCTCTCGCTGTCGTCAGGGCCGTTTGTGCCTCTAAACATTTCTGCTACATGATCGTATATATTTCTCCACTCGTGCTTCCTCCTGTGTGCTGCTCAGGCGTTCTGCTCAGGCGTGCTCTCCCAGGAGCCAGTAGGTCCTCATCCTTCCTTTGCCCTTCATTTCCACGTCTCCTCTCAGCTCCAGCTGGAAGCAGTTGAACTCTTGCAGCACTAATCGCGTCGCCTCTGATACATGGATTTTTAGTGCTGACAGAAGAACAGACAAAAACACTGACATTAAGCATGATAAATGTTAAATGTGTGTGCAGATGAATCTGCCAATGTGTACATAATGACCACATCAAGCACATATTTATTGCATGTCCTTAGCACTGCGTTTCAATTAAACGTATAAGGAATAAAGCACTTAGGGTGCTGTTAAGTGGTGGTTCAACGGTTAATGCTCTGGGTTACTGATCAGAAGGTCAGGGTTCAAGCCCCAGCACTGCCAAGCTGCCACTGCTGGGCCCTTGAGCAAGGTTCTTAACCCTTTCTGCTCCGGGGTGCTGTGTCATGGCTGACCCTGTGCTCTGACCCCAGCTTCCTAACAAGTTAGGATATGTGAAGAAAAGAATTTCACTGTGCTGTAATGTATAAGTGACAAATAAAGGCTTCTTCTTCTTAAAATAATCAACGGTGGGGAGGTGTGATGTGCCCCAACATGACAGCAGAGTTAACACCGCAAATCTGATCATTTTCTTATGTACTATATGTACTTTTTATCCGTTTATAGTTGCATTTAATGTTGTGGAATATCAGCGGAGCAAGTTAGTTCCTTACTTGCGTTCCCTCAACAGTCTCTCTTTTTTTCTCTCTCTTGAAGTTAATAAGACAAAAAAACTAGAGCTCGTCATGTTACAGAGAAACCACAATGTCCTCCATCATGAAGACTTTGGAAAAAAGTTGAAGTTTTCCCTTTGAGTGTTACAAAGTGCTGATACTGGAGACTCCTTCCAAAAACATTAGATAAACATCTCCTCATGGGAAACATCACCATAGCAAGAATTACACACATTATGTGAAGCGTCCACCATACAGTGCCCAGTGGGAGTTGTTACTATAGAAACAATAACGTATTAGATCGAGTGTGATTATATAAACCTGTGATTTGCCTCGCAGCCAGAACTAATGACAGAGCTGCTGTTATAGAAAATTAATCAACGCCTTCTGACCAATCAGATTAGAGGATTCAACATTGCTGTGGAACAAATAATAATAATGATAATAATAATACCATATATCTCTGTGGATGTTGATATACAAGACAGATCAGAATAGAGCTGTGCAGTGAGACTGGTGTCCTACCTTCCCCATTTGACTCCATGCGTGAAGCTGTGTTAACCGTGTCACCAAACAAACAATACCTCGGCATCTTCAGTCCAACAACCCCAGCACACACAGGGCCTGCCAATACACAAACACACACACACACACAGAGTTAGTCATTTCCATAATTATTTCTCCACTCATGCTTCCTCCAGGCTATTACAGGGGCTTTGTCCTGTCCCAAAATGGGACATGTTTTCCACTTTTTACATTTGACCTCTGACCCCATGCACTCACCGGTGTGAATGCCGATGCGCAGACGGAGCTGCTGATCAGGTCGATGGCGGATCCTGAAGGTGTGCACAGCTTTGAGGAGGGCCAGAGACATACGAGCGATTTCTCGTGCATGCAGCTTCCCGTTCCTCACAGGAAGTCCTGATACGACCATGTACGCATCACCGATGGTCTCCACCTGGGGGCACCACACACACACACACACACACACACACACACACACACACACACACACACACACACACACACACACACACACACATACACACAAATTAATTTGTGACTAAACTAATGCAATTTGAACAAATTATATTCTTCACACACAATTCTGTTATTTGTCAACAATTTAAATAAAAAAGTGTATTTTTATTGACAGAAATGTTAGGAATGTGTATCTTATATGTCTAATTTGAATAAAATATACAGTGTTGGAACGATTTTAAAAACAGAAGCAGGTCATTAAATACATTTCAGTTCCGTATGAGAATATCAAATTCAGCTAAAAACATCTGTCTCATTTTGTCTCAAATAACATAATGTTATTAACTTTTATTACCATCTTTAATAAATGATAATTGGTAGCAGACTCACAGGTTTGAACCGTACAGTATGTATCCATAGTTTATTACCTTATAAACGTCAAAGTTGTCAATGATGGCGTCGAAGCATGTGTACAGGTCATTCAGCAAAGTCACCACCTGCGAAAACATTAGCCTGTGTGTCAATACTGTAACTCAGCCACGATGTACGGATCAGATATGTATCTGAATATGTTCACCTGCATAGGTGTGCTCTCTGCAGACAGAGCCGTGAAGCCCACTATATCGCTGAAGTAAATAGTGACCGAGTCAAAGGCTTCGGCCTGCACCGTCTCGCCTCTTTTCAGCTGCTCCGCCACCGAGCTGCATCGCACAGGAAGTCAGAAAGTACAGAAAGAGGCATTTTAACCCCATTAGTGACCTTACATGTACAATGTCCATGGATAAAGCAGAGTGAAAGGCTTGGTATGGATGAAAACACTGAGGATGGCACTCACTGAGGCAGGATCTGATAGAGCAGTGCTTCAGCTTTGCGTTTCTCCTCGTGATATGCCTGTGTCCTCTCTTCCACCAGCTCTTCCAGGTTATTCGCGTACTGCTCCATGCGCGAGAGCAGATTATCCAGGATGTTGGAGCCATAGCCTCTGCAGGGAGGGACATATCATAAAAATGAATCCACATGAGCATTTGATTGTGTTCTGTAGTCTTTCTTTTGCTGCACTTACTGCTCATTATGTTATCAGTATATTCTGTTACAAACTTCAAGAAAACATTTCTCTAGTTTACCTTCTTCATATCATTTGTGGTGACACTCATGCTGCTTGTAGCTAAATGCATCACACTACTGTTGCTATTACTGTGTAGACCAATTATTACAATGATCTCAAGTTCGCCTTTAAAGGAAAAATCCACCCTTAATTAGGTGTATGTCAATATTTATAATCAATATGTGATCTTCAGTGGTGCAAAAGTTTTATTTAAAATGAAATTCTAAGTGGACTTAGTTGAGTTAGTTCTTGAGTTACTTCTTTCATCAATGTTTTCAGGCTATGAAAGAGAGGCTGGTTTGTGTTCAGAGAATTTTATAGAAGGCACTTGTTGTGATTTTAAGCTCAATATTACAGGCTGCTTTTCTAAGCAAAGCTACGTCAACATTTATTTAACACGTATTGTCCACCTGTTGTGTTTGCGTAGCATCACTTTGATCTGGTTAAAATCAGGCCTGTCGCTGGGTTCCTCTGCCCAGCAGCGCTGCATCAGCTGACCCAGCTCTTCACTGTGGCTCTGAGTGCACAGCAGAGGGCGCAGGTACGGCCATCGTCCGTCTGCCACACGCTCCACGATCTCTGATAGAGAAATAAGAAGAGAGATGGACAGAGAAAGAGATAAATCAGTTCCCATTACACGGCCAGTCATAACCGTGCTTGAATTAATATACTAGAGCTTATTGGCACACAATTATGTATAATTCAGAGACATGATCATTTGCTATTAGTCCTTTTGTGCTGTAAAAGAAGCTTGATGGTGAATTTTAATTGAGTCATGCAGAATGACAGAGACTTTTTAAATAATTTACACAAAAGCACTTGCACAATAAGTATCCGTGAATCAGCTACATCAGCGCTCTTTGTATCTGTAAAGGGATGAGGTGGCGGTTTTGCAGGCATTAAAAGAAAATAATAAAGTATAAAGGCTTTGCTTAAGGGTTTTTTGGGATTTGTTGATGCAGAACCTTATCCAGAGCTATCACAGCCCCTTTTTATACCAAGAGTTGTACCTAAAGCTAATTTAAACCCATAAAGTTCACAGTCCTGATTTAATCCAACAAAACCCAAAATGTCACAATGTCCTCCAAATTCTCTATTATAGCCATGCGGCAGCCATTTTCTAAAGTTATTTAAACAACTTACCATGTAAAAACCTTCTGTCTATTAGCAGCAGAATTGATATAACTCATTTTGTTATATACACTATATGGTGAAAAATTTGTGGACACCTGACCATCACATCCATATGTGCTTGTTGAACATCTCATTCCAGATTTATTCCCCCTTTCCCACTCTTCTGGGAAGGCTTTCCACTAGATTTTGGAGCGTGGCTGTGGGGATTTGTGATCATTCAGCTACAAAAGCATTAGTGACGTCAGGCACTGATGTTGGGTGAGGAGGTCTGGGGTGCAGTCAGTGTTTCAGTTCATCCCAAAGGTGTTCAGTGGGGTTGAGGACAGGGTTCTGTGCAGGACACTCGAGTTCTTCTACTCAAATCTTAACACACCATGTCTTCATGGAGCTCGCTTTGTGCACAGGGGCATTGTCATGCTGGAACAGGTTTGGGCCTCTTAGTTCCAGTGAAGGGAAACTGTAATGCTACAGCATACAAAGACATTCTGTACAACTGTGTGTTTCTAACTTTGTGGCAACAGTTTGGGGAAGAAACACATGTGGGTGTGATGGTCAGGTGTGCAAATATCATTTAAACAATATCACATCATTACACAGTTCGAGCACAAATAACCAAAATATCCATAGCAGTCAAATTTTCTGACTATAAAGCCACAACCATCGCCGAAATCCTCAATTTAATTACAGTACTTACAGAAATCATTCATGAGAAATCAGGATCAGGTCATGTCTGAACAAAAGCTGAATGAGGATGAGGACGATGCTGTGATGACTACGACGCCTGACACTTTCAATGACGCAGCATAAGCAGAGAAATAATGCACAATAACAATTTCTAGCGTCTGAAATGTAAATTCCACCAAATCCATTATGTGTGTTGTGTGTGTGTTTGCCTGGTAATGGTAGGGGCACGGCATCTTTCGATATCTGGATGACGAATGTAGAGTAGGCTTTTTAATATGTGGCAATTCCTGATGAATTATTGCCACTATGATGCGTTTAGCTAGAACTGTACACATAGCGAGCAAAGAAGTCTCAATACCGCCTCCAGTGGACACAAGAAGCAGGAGTTTATTGTTCATGTCCTTATCTCTGTTTCACCTCATGTTCTGTCGGCGTGAACCATTTTATCACCTGACAGTGTTTCCATCTCACGTCCTTCTGGCACTCTAACCGTCTCGCCTTTTTCATTACATTTCTTTTGGCATTATGTTATTACTGCCTCTCATCTCCACACTAGTTGGATCTGTTCCAGAAGTGTTCCTTTGCCTCTGTCTTTCAGCTTCCACGTTTATTATAGCGTGTGTGTGTGTGTGCGTGCGTGTGTGTGTGTGTGTGCCAGAGCCAGATTTCCCAAGCACAATCAGTGCTGGTACACCCAATGTTGCTGACAGCAGATGAATAAATAAAGTGAATGCTCATTAGCACACAGCTCACGCACACACACATCCACACCCACCCACACCCACACCCACACACACACACACACGCACACACACGGGGTCATTACAGAGGTGAGATAAGACAAAGGTGACACAGAAAGAGGAACATGAGAGGCGTGCTGCTGTATTAAGCTGTCTATTAACTCTTAATAGTGTCATATCAGAATATGCAATGACACACACACACACACATTTTTTTGTAAAGCATGCATTGTTCTGCCTGTCATTCTCTGAAATAAAAAAAAACACAGCTGCTGTGGACTTTCTGACAGGCATTCTGTTCCCCCATGTGTGTGTATGTGTGTGTGTATGTGTGTGTGTGTGTGTGTGTGTGTACGTTTAGGGCTGAGTATAGGGCCATCCAGGTAGAAAACTCCCTTAAGGAGAGCCAGTTCCTGCAGGATAATGCCGAAACTGTACACGTCTCCCTTCTGAGTGCCACACGCTCGCCTGCTCTCTGCTCGCAGCAGCTCCGGAGCTGTCCACAGCTTACCTATAAACACACACACACACACACATTTTTTTTTCTTTGTGAGATGCTTCTACTGATAAAATTATTAATGCAGCTAATTAAAATGCTACACCTAAATCTAACCCTGACCTTAATCTCAATAACCAAAACAAAACCTTTTGACTATTTTAGTTTTTTTTTTTTTTTTTAAATAAAAGCAGTTTTCCTTGTGACCATCCAAATGTCCGCACAAGGTCAGATATTCCTAATACTGTATTGTGGAAACTTTTGATCTTGAGCAAGATATAAAAAACATTGGGCCTCATTTGTCAAGCTGGATACAAAAACATTTATTCGTAAATTGTTCAGAGCATTTACACAAGTGATCCTGTAATTTCGAAAAAAAAAAAAACCTTCGCATCCCACTCGTGCTCCTGAGTGTGTGTAAATATACACATAGCAAGACTAACTAATGTAAACCTCAACTGATTAGACTGTACTCATATAATTTCATGGATTACTGCACTTTTATATACAGCTTATACTGTCAAGTTTGTAGTCTCTAGCGTTGGAGTCTCTAGTGTTGGAGTCTCTATTAAAAACACACCTTCATGCTAGTTCACTAGGTCAGGGACCATCGAGCTGTATTTCAATTACACGCACAAACTGAATGAAGATTTTGTGAAACCAAATCATTTTATATTAATGGCATTAAGTAAACAATATGACAAAAAGTTAAGACAAAAGGAGGACAAAAGGTGAATGCGGTTCATCAACATATACACACACAAGTTATGAAGAAACTTCTGTAAGTCTGGAGGAAATTTTTAGTTCGGTTTGGTTTACGCAAACATACACACAACTTTACGAAAAGATTGATAAATGAGGCCCATTATCCTTTCACAGCATGATCTTTACAGGCAGATACCAAGGCAAGGTCTGTAGACTACACAGTAGACTATATAAATAAAAACACCTTCATGGTGTTTCGGTAAAATACACAGCAAGGGACCAAAAACGTCTAGTTAAAAAAATGTTGCATCCTATTCAGGTTTTTTCATTACGAATTATATTATCAGCATAGCAACTTGAGTGAAAAGCCAAATTTAAATATTTAAATGAATTTCAGAACTTCTTAGTATTCGGTACGTCCTGCTTTTGTGGCCCTTTGACACTTTGCTTAATGGACTCCACAAGTTTGTGTAAAACCTGATGATCCATGTTGGATTAAATCCATCGGCATGTCATCTGTACACGTGCTTCAATGGAAGGAATAATTCATAAGGAAAGGAGCTAATATGTTCAATATCACAAATTTGCATAAATTTAAGTAGTGACCTAAAAATAGTGCAGAATCTTGAATGCTAAATATTCCAGATTTTGAACATTCTGTTTATTTCAAATTTTAAATGAAAAAAAAAAAAATCCCAGATTTTCAGTGTGGTCTCAGATTTTTGGACTCTCTGTACTTATGTTTTCTTAAAGTAGACATGTCAAATTTCATTCATCATTTCTTGGGTTTTTTCCAGAATTTAGCTGCAGCGACATCCAACACACACACACACAGACACACACACACACACACACACAGCGTACACACAAACCTTTTTAAACCTAACCTCACCTCTGTAACTTTACAGAACACTATCAGCTCTCTTAGTCTTACACGACAAAGCTACATTTCCACGTGAGGACCTGCAATACACCTTTTCCTCTTTCCTCTATCATTATTTGGTTGCTCAGTCACACCAGCTCCTGAAGAGTTTCACTCATTAGTGCTTTCTCACGTGCGTAGTAAGCGTGTGTGTCCTCGGAGCTGCTCTCATTGCGGAAGCTGACCAGCCCATAGTCTGAGATCTTCAGCACGAAGCGGCTATCCACCAGGCAGTTGGAGGACTTCAGGTTGCCATGGGAGACGATCACACTGTTATGGAGGAATGACATTCCCTGCATGGAGACGAGACCACATTATTATTCATGCAAAATGCGGCGAATCTAAAAAGTCCCAATCTAATCACTCATTATGAATATTTCATATAACACGTCTGTCATGACGGCGTCTGTCATGACGGCGTCTGTCATGCACGCTTGTGTAATTCGCACTTCACCACTCATGAGTCACTTGAATTATTAGCATGAATGATTTTTTCATTCCCATTTCTGTAATGAATTATTATACTGTATTATTAATATTATTAGTAATAATTAAGATTCACAGTTATTGTTGACATTTTATGACCATATGGGCAATTTAGTCAGATATCACAGTATTTTTCAATGATTTCGATTGGTTTAGCTAATATGGTCATGATTGTTGTGGAATTTTTCCTGAGGCCAGGCCTCCTGTTTTTACTTCCTGGACTTTTTGCACATTTCCTACTTCCTGTTTTCATACCACTTGAAGCCTTCCCTTGATGTCCCTCATCGTTATCTCGACTTGCTAATCAGTATACACTGCTACTCCAAAGATTTTGAACATGAGGAGGAAGTTTTATCCATTACTGCTAATTACATGAGGAAAAAATATGTGTGACTAAAGCTCATAACTCAGAATTTCCAACTTCTAACTAGGAAAAACCAAAGAAAATGCCTTCTCAACTCGGAATTCATACTCGAAACATGTCAGCAAGGCCACACACAGTCAAGAGTAAATAAATATAACGTCAAGACTTTAAATGAGTTTAGAGTAGTATTTACTTTAGATCAATCAACACAGACACGGTGGTTGGTTAAATCAATAAGACGGACCATAAGGTTTGCATTTTTGGGAAAGTAAATACATCATAACGTTAGCTAGCTAGCGTGTTGCTAACAAAAGCATGCTTTCATGGAGGCATCCATGTTTTTTCTCCACTTTGAAGCTCAAACGTTCCAAGCTCAAAAATTACACAAGTTCAGGCTTCCCACTGAGTTAATCTGAATGCAAAGTAAGTGGTCCATTAAATACATAAATCTTTTAATTTAGGGACATTAGAATTCATCGTACACACTCTCTAAATGAGTGTTTTTTACAGGCGAGAGCACTTGTTTAGTGAAGCAGTTAATGTTATGACAAAGTTACTGTAAGTCTAGATTTGTCTTCCAGTTGATATTAGACAGTGTTAGTGTCAACTGTAAGAAAAATCCACATTGTGTGACTAATTAAAGTGATCGAGATCGGGCTTTTCTAGAGCTAGGTTTTCTTTCCAGTACAATCTCACTTCACTTAAACCTATTTCTTATTAAGATTTTCTAATTCTAGAGTATTTGACTTCAGCCCATTTCTTGAAGTTCAACCAAAATGTTAGTTAAAAATATTCAGAAGCATTTGACTGGCAGTGTGTATACTGTATCCCACTGTGAGCCTATGGCCGGGATTTTTTAAACCATGTTTCCTAGTGTTTGCAGTTCCTGGTTTCTTCATTTTTCCCTTTTCCAGTTCATTATTTCTAGTTTCCTGAGTTTCTCCATGTCTCCTGGTTCTCTAACCTTGTTTCTAATTCCCATGATAATTATGTTAAGTTTTTGATCTTTGCCTGTGTTTTGGATTAACAACGGTGTGTAGTGGTGTTTTAAATCCTACTGACTTTGACGATGAACAAACTTTAATACAGAGTCTTTGTTTCTATGCACCTGACCAACTTTAGTGCCCATTTAATATGACACATGTGGATATATGGGCTATATCAGGACTTTCCAGTGGTGAAAATGAGGGATAATATCAAATTATGTTCCACGATGCCAACTCTACTGACTTAACGCCCATCCCTACATCAGTGTCTACAGATTTCTACATTTCTGATATTTTTCTTTCACTGTATAGATAAAGATCAATTTACAGTGAGACATCATGATGCATAGCATTTCACCTTCCTCCCTTGAGGTCACTCATTCTGAAAATTACCTATTTAAGATTAATGCTAGATAATAACATAAATAAGATTTAACAGCAACTGTTTATAGTGTAATGAACTCACTTTGACAATGTCATTGATCAGAGAATACCGGAACATCCAGTCCAGTGTAATACTCTCAATCTCCATGAGGTCCTGTAGGGTGTATATATATAGACACACACACACACACACACACAAACACACACACAAACCACTTCAATTATAGCCGGACCCACACTGAAGGTACTCCCAGAGTAGGTTATAAGAAGGACAAAGTTAAATGGGATTCACTCATATTATAATATTCATGAAAAGCATTACACCAGAGCAATTTCACTGCAGCATGTCAGACACACACACATACACACACACACAGAGGCAATTTCACTTCAACTTCTCTCTCCCAAGCTCTGTAATCAGATAGAGTATAAAGGAACTAGTCTTATGACGTATACCTGTACTAGTTTCTGTGTGTGTGTGTGTGTGTGTGAGAGAGAGAGAGACAAGAAATAAAAGCATGGACATACTAGATTTTGTGTATGCCATATGTTAAAACAGAAGCATAATGCACCTCCATCTAGCCTCAGTCCTAGTGAAAGAGGTGTGGCCTCTGTGCCTGTCAGTCTCAAAGAAAAAGGTGTGGCCTCTGTGCCTGTCAATCCCAGTGAAAGGGGTGTGGCCTCAGTGCCTGTCAGTCATAGTGAAGGGGGTGTGGCCTCTGTGCCTGTCAGTCCTAGTGAAGGAGGTGTGGCCTCTGTGCCTGTCAGTCCTAGTGAAGGAGGTGTGGCCTCTGTGCCTGTCAGTCTCAAAGAAAAAGGTGTGGCCTCTGTGCCTGTCAGTCCTAGTGAAGGAGGTGTGGCCTCTGTGCCTGTCAGTCTCAAAGAAAAAGGTGTGGCCTCTGTGCCTGTCAGTCCTAGTGAAGGAGGTGTGGCCTCTATGAATGCCGGTCCCAGTGAAGGAGGTGTGGCCACAGTGCCTGTCAGTCCCAGTCCCATATTTATTGTGTATAGCCATTTTAGTAAAGATTTTTACATTTTCTGACAAAAATAAAGTGAAAAAGACAGCATATTCTGCAGTGTGTGTGTGTGTGTGAATGTGCGTGCGTGTGCGTGCGTATGTGTGTGGGTGTAGATAAATATTGTGTATCCTGACCTGTAAGCTGCCTCTTGGGCAGTACTCAGTGAGGATGCACATGTTTGGGGCATCTATGCAGGCTCCAATAAATCTGGTCAGGTGTTCATTCTGAACATCACGCATCTGTGAGTACAAGAGAGAAGATCAATCTGTGTGCCCTGGACCACGATCCTCTCCCAGAAAGTCACATATAATTATCTATTCCAAAATCCCACAGCAGAGGGGCAGTAAAGGCACACTTACATGTTTGAGTTCAAACAGCACCTTCCTGGTGAGCTCGATGCGCTTCTTGTTGATATACTTAATGGCTGTTATGTTTCCCTGGAAAAAAAAAAAAAAAGACATGAGTCTCTCTCTTTCTGTTCTCTCAGCTGAAACTTGTACATTCTCTTAAACATACTATTACTATATTGTCATAACTTTTCAAGATTTAAACAAATGAAGAATTAAAGTACATGGAATTTATACATTTAAAAGTCACATGGGGTCGTACCATGAGGCACTGAAAAGCTGTCATGCTGGATTTCATGGTTTCATCATAAACTAGGTTGAACCCTTGTGCATTCTATCATCTTTCCTGAAAATAAGAAGTAAAAAAAAGTTCTCGTACCTTGTAGTAACAGGTCTTGGCATAAATCTGAACATTTCCCTCCATGGTAAGCAGTGAGCCATAATTGGAGCCTCTCTGTAGGGAGGAAATTGAGTAACAAATCACACACTGAGGATTTCTGGCACATAGTTTAACTCTTATTCACTACTAAGCACTGGTCATCCCTTGATTTTGATTTTACAGCAACGTACTTGAATAGTAGAAAAAGACAGAATAGAAAAATACTGAAGATATGTGTATTGACATATACAGTACATGCTTGGAAATCCTCCATATGGCAGATGGGAGTGTGACTAAGAAACAAAGGCAATGAGATAGCCACTAAGGTGGGTGTGCATTGCATTCATTCATTCGTCATTTCAATCATAAAAAAAAGATATATACAAATGAGATTTTTCAAAATCAAAAAATATTACAAAACCCCCTTGTATTTCTCCTTTGCTTGTTTTTAATCATTTCAGATTCAGTTTTTGACTGAAAAGTAAGGAAAGACCTGGCTGTGTGTCAGCAATTACTGCAAAAAGATTGCCGTTAGTATCTGATGTCATAAATATGGATCACTATGTGCTTTTTTTTTTTTAAAAGCAAGAAGGTGATGGTAAAGGTAGATGAAATGGAGGCTAAAAGAATCAGCAGTTGCTACGATTTCAAAATATTTTAATCACCCAAATATGATTTTATATTATATTAATTTCTGAATATGCAGATCCCATTTTTATCATATCTTTTATGAAAATGGAATCCAGTTGCAGAGTAAACATCTTAACCAGATAAGAGCCTGTATAACTCCCAAGTCGACTCTGTCTCACTGGAATGTACTGCAGTGGGAGGTTTTTTTTTCATATTTTGATTCATCAATACTTGACTTCTAGACTTTACGAGGTGAAAAAAGTAGAAACAATAAAAAATCAGTCAACATTTGTATTTTTTTTAAAAAGCTGTTATGAAAATATGAATTATTGAAAAATGTATTTCCTATTTTATGGAACACATTATTTTGTGGTGAGGAAAAACAAAAATAAAATTAAATAAAAAAGCTGTTTCCATGTTTTCTCATATTTTTTAAACAAAAAAAATGAAAAAATGCAACAAACATGGACCCAATAAAATCAATATCTATAGCTAATACACCAATATTTAAAAAAATATATATATATATATTTCAACTTATTAGCCTTCACTGAACAAAGAAAGCTCAGTAGAGAAACTGAGCCAAGCACAAAAGCATAAAAGTTATAAGTCATAAGACATATATAATTTCATATTAAATTTTAGCATTGTTTGAGTTTTGTATATGTTCAATAAAATCGTACAATTTGACATGACAGTGTGTGTGTGTGTGTGTGTGTGTCCTCACCAGCGATAGTGTCAATCTGCTGCATGTCCTACGCAGTGCTTTCTCCAGGTTATTAATCTGAATGTCCTCCCAGTGCACCCTCCACAGCTGTGCCGCTAACTCGTTCTCCAACTTCACCTTTCTGAAGGACAGAACGCGTGGGTGAGCGAGACAGAGCGAGTGAACGTACAGGACAGGAAGAACCATAAAAGACAAACAGACACAGGGATAAGTGTGTAGATGATGGAACATAAAAGGAACATGGCATGTGAATGGACTTAACACTTTCTCAAAGTACTAGGGAATTTTTATGGAGTTCATACTGACTCTATTTAAAGAAAAGAAAAATACAGAAAAATTCCTCTCCCTCCAAGTGCCTTAAGTCAAACTCTGTAGCAAAAAAACCCTCCATTTCAGCTGATGGACATGACATTTCCCAAAACATGAAAGCTACAAAGTTAGCTTTGTGTTTAGCGAGAGTGCTTCTCCTCCTCATCACCCAGAGGAGAATTGCTTTGTTTAAAGGTCTCAGGAGATTTAATGGCGGTTCTTGTCTGTGTTTCATTTAGGTATCAACTTTGTCACAAATATTTCTCCTAAAATTCTTTAATTTTTCTGATTAAAGGAGTCAAAGCAAAGCGAAAGGATGTGACTAGATGATCTCCCAATCACAACGCAAATGCTTGAACACTGCACTATGAAATAAAAGTGTCATTATGTTCTCATTTTTCTCAATGAGAGAATGAGAGTGTAGACATGTTAGCAGCAGCATTTATTTTAAAGACTATCGACATCTATATGAAATATTATATTAACATGGAGACTGATAGGTGTGTACTTGGATATACCTCTAATAAAATTGTTTTTTTTCATCAACAGACTTGTATATGTCAAGGCTTTGAATATGTCGAGGCTTATTAGCTTGAGAAAGGAAAGAGCAATGTAATATCAGAGACTCAGAGTTAGAGATAAAAATGTAGACCGCATGTAAAAAATGTTTTGTAGAGAAAGACAAACATGTTGTGATACAGATAAATGATCAAGGTTATATGTAATTGATTAAAGTTTGTCATTGTAATTGTCATTTTAACTATTAATTAGTTTTATACCACAGGGCTGTTGAATTCTCAAATCTGACTGGTCAGATCTACATAATCTAAGTCTAATAATAAACAGATAAAAACGCGTATAGTTATTTAACAAGGAACATTTTAAAATTTTAAAATTGTTGATGTTCTGTGAGGAGACGCTTATTTAACATTAATGGAAGGAGTCTCCAGTGTCAGCGCTTTGTAACAGTCTTCAGGACAGACAATTTTCCACTTTCTCTGTAACAGGATGTCATGGTAACACTGATACAGTTCAGGTGTTTGTGATCATGTGACTCAGTGCGTGAACATGTGGAGTACAGTGGCTGATGGGTAGCAACGTTTATCGGAGCTACCATCACACATGACAAGTTGTGTGTTTTTTTGTCTAATGTAATGTAATGTAAGTGAGAACAGGAACTAACTTGTCTCATGGACGTTCCACAACATCAAACGTAACTACAAATGATTAAAAAAGCATGACGTGTCATTCGTTAATAAATTACAAATTTTAATCATTGGCAAATTGCTGTGCTATAAGAGGAATAACACACTTTGGTTGGTGTTGTTATAGGAAAATAATCCACTTTGGGGTGGTACAACACAACCCCATCATGATTATTTTTCTATAACAACATGCCTGTAGTATTTTATTCCTTACTTCCATGCTTAGTAGGCTATATTTATTTCACACTCCATTTTATTTCACACTCCTTGCACAATTCATATAAAGCTTGAGTCAAAGTGGCATTCTGTCTCACAAGTCCTATGAAATTACTTTGATATTTATGAAATATCTTGCAATTATTTCACCAGTCTATTAAATTTCACGCCACCACTTTTAAAGGTGTGCCATTATCTCTGAATGTGTGTGTGTGTGTGTGTGTGTGTGTGCGCAGTAATGATGCATATGTCTGAGGTTCACGGAATGAAGCAGTCAGTCTGCCTATTTACTGTTTATGGAAAAAATGTTGTATACTTCAAATTTTAAAGGACAGAATTTATTGACGCACAGTAACTAATGTTACTGTAATGTGTAACATTAGTGTGTTTGTATCGACACTGAACCCAGTTTACGTCTAATACGTCTAGTTCAAATAGAGTTGAAGATCATGAAGATTATAGTAACATTTATAATGCATTTATTAATTGTTAACAAATAAATTGTTAACGTTGCAGAAACAGTGTTATATTTATAACGCATTCTATCGCCAATAACAAATAAATTCTGCCCCAGTTTATTACTGCTTTAAGTTTAGTCATAGAAATACTGACAGGTTCTTGGTAAAGTTCTTCACAAGGATTTTATGATTTCCTGATCATCTCCCTGGCATAATTAATTCAACGAAGAAAAAAAAAAAACAAGATAGTTGTCATGATGCACTATTCTATTAACACAAATCTGCTCCGTTTCTCTGGTATTGGAGTTATAATGTGTTATGAGAGCTACTTATATCATATTAACAATTCCTAATGCATAATAAAGATAGCTATAAAGTGTAATGCATTTTCATAAATATTTCTAATGATGAGTATCATACCTTATGAATATATTATAACATAATATGAATTTGTTCATAGCTCATTGTAAGTATGATCTTCATAGAAAGTGTTACAAAAACTCATAACAATACAAATACTTCGTACTGAAAGATAAATACACACAAAGATGCAAAACAGAAATAAGCAATGACCATCAATCGTCAGTTTCTGAAGGAGATTTAGAGAAAGTCAGAAAAAAGTTAGAGAAAGATAGAGAACATTTCGAGAAAAAGTCAAAGCTTTGAATTAGAAATGACACAATACCACTTTTCTTTTCTGATACCCATGCTGAAAGCCGACGCTGAAGTTTTACCATTAGCAATTTTTAATTAAAACACTTTATTTAAGACAATCAGCTATAATGATCATACACTCAGACTGCTCAAACACTCAATTATACAACAGTTAGTCCCAGTCCACTAATATGATTAGTCGAGTGGCATTCCATGAGTGCTTATATTTCCTATAACCGCACTGGGGTGTTTCACCGTGTGTATCACTCCACTCGTCTGTGTTCGCTATGTAAAATTCCACTGTTACTACAGTAGTGCTAGTGACATCATCAGTGGACAAGGCAAGTGATACTCTTCAGGAATACAACTTTTGACTTAAAATAATCCTACAACAACATGCCTGTCGTATTTTATTCCTTACTTCCATGCTAAGTAGGCTATATTTATTTCACACTCCTTGTACAATTCACATAAAGCTTGAGTCAAAGTGGCATTCTGTCTCACAAGTCCTATGAAATTACTTTGATATTTATGAAATATCTTGCAATTATTTCACCAGTCTATTAAATTTCATGCCGACACTTTTAAAGGTGTGCCATTATCTCTGAAAGTGTGTGTGTGCGCAGTAATGATGCACATGTCTGAGGTTAATGGAATGAAGCAGTCAGTCTGCCTTTTTACTGTTTATGGAAAAAATGTTGTATACTTCAGTATACAGTAACATTAGTATGTTAAACATTAGAATATTTGTATCAATACTTCAAGCTATACTTTTCAGGAATATAAATTTTGACTTAAAATATGAAAGCTTGTCAGATGAAGATGAAAAGGAAGAAGGGGCAAAAGAAGCACCTTTAAGGGGAATGTACAAATCATTGTGAGCTAGCTAGCCAGCTATCTGATGTGTTATAAAGGTGAGTGTGGCTTCTTCAAGATTTATTTCCACTAGAAGAGCGAAAATAAACACATTTGGCCATATTGTGTCTGAAATGTCAGTTACTTGACATTAATTTCTTGTTTATAGAACTGTTGTGTAAAAGCAATATTGCACTCGCAATTGTGTGGCTGTGATTACCTACAGTACTTGATATTCAGTATAATCACACTCTTGCTCGTGTGATATTGCTTAATTACCCTATAGGAAGAACTTTTCATGCAAATAAACTCTTTCGAGAAAAAAAAGAAAAACAACCAGACATAAATATCAGTGCAAATGTGTGCAGATTGTGTTGCTGTTATGGTAACTTAGGTGGTTAATGTTATTATCATGTGACCTACTTTACATTACGTTACTTCACATTTGGTTGCGCGACAACAATTCTGTGATATTTCAGGCTGTATTTGTTATGGAATTGGATCAAATTCGTATTTTTTCTTTCTCCTGGATAGCACTGTGTAATATAGCGATAGAAAAATATCTATTGATAGATGTTTTTCTATATCGTCTATATCGCCAATGTCTCAAAAGCCACTTTTCGGCAGCCGATTTACGTCACGTAACGGTCGGAGCTAGGAGCCTATTTGTACCTATTTATCTAACAAACTATTCATGTATCTAATATTTTATATTAGAAAGCATTATATTTAGAAATTGTTGGAAATAAAGTACCAATGTATTACGTCTATAAAGGTGCATGCTATGTTGAAGACAAGTCTATTTTCTCTTGCACAATCTTGTTCCTCAGTCTGAAAATAACCTCTGGGATTCAACAATATGGAGAAGGAAATGGAAATGGAAGCAGGTAAAAAAAGAGGGAGTAAACTTTTTTTAGAATTATGGGACACGAGAGAGAAGACTAAAGGTGTTTAAATGGTTTGGATGACAATGCGTTGGAAAAATGGACAATTACAGGAACAAAGTAACACAGAGAGAAAGACAAGGGAGTGATAATGAGGATAAATGAGGGTCAAAGTGGAGAAAGAATAATACAAGCTGCATATAGTGTTTCACTGACCTGCAGACGAAGACTGTGACAGTGACGATGATGATGAAGATGAAGCACACTACTATCGAGATCATCTGATGCATGGTGACTGTTCCTGAAATAAAGACAAAAAATATGCAGATATGTCTATATGTATGTCTTTTTTAAATAAAACGTACAACTTAAAATCCAGAATTTGTTTAATTTCCTATAAGAGCATGTCATGAAATGTTTTATTCCTCTTATACCACAACAATTTGCCAACACTAGCAATTTTTTATTTATTAAAGAACAAGGCATCATACTATTCACCTGTTTATAGTTACATTTAATGGTGTGGAAACAAGTTACTTCCTGTTTTCACTTCCATTACAGCAGATTTCTCTTTTTTCTGTCTATTAAAGTTAGTAAGACAAAAACAAAATGCAGATTCTCATGTTACAGGGAAACCCCAGCGTCCTCTGTCCTGAAGACGTTACATCTGACTGTTACACAGCACTGACAATGGAGACTCCTTCCAAAAATGCTAAATAAACATCTGCTTTTAGAAAAAATGTCAACAATTACACATTTTTACTTAATTTACGTGGAGCGTCCGTCATACAAGTTCCTGTGTAAGTTATTACTACAGAAATGATAACGAATTATAACAAACGCATTAAATTAAACCTTGCAGCCGAGCTGCTGTTATAGAAAATTAATAAACACTTCCGAGAGCGCTGTGGTATAATAGCGTGTATGGACACTTAGTCATATGGGATAATGGAATTAGTGTTTAAATCATGAATCTTTATACGTGGCTCTGTAAAGTGGCCTCATATTTCTAGGTTGTAACTCATTTTGTGGTAGTATTTGAGACTGTATTATTGTCATGTTAAGCAATCATCTAACCAATGCCATGGAAGAACCATTCTGGTTCTCTAAAGAAACTTTCGGTTCATGATTCTTTAATAAGTTCTTGATGGTGCCATGAAACCGAATAATCATTTTCCACTGCAAAGATGATTCCGCATACAGAGGGTAACATTTCGAGTGGATTTCTTTTAGTTCTTCTATTCTTCTAATATTTACATCCAACATTTTCTAGCACAGTTATATTTAAGGGTGTAAGTGTAAATGTTATATTCCCCATTAGTTTTGTCTAATTAACAAACAATATTTAACAATTCAATAGAGAGACAGACACTTGGTGTTAAAATAATTTTTAGAAAAGTCTAGAATTATTGAATGTGAGCTCTCTAACTAAAATTAGGCTTAATTTAGAATACAACATATAGTGACAGAATGTATTTCCCCTGACTAATACACCAAAATTAGTTTATTTCAGTGTACATGCTAAATAAGAGCAGCTGATGAGTGGATTTTGAAGTAAAGGAGGGGTTCTAGTGCTGCTTACTGGCCAGACAGGAGGGATTGTCGTTCTTAAAGCCACACACTGGGATGTCAGGAGGAGGAACGCCTTTCAGCCAGTGCACCTTCATCCCCGGCTCAGGAATCATCTGCTTCAGACTGCTGTTATACACTGACACAATCTGCAATAAACACACATGTACACACAAAACACGGGTCACACAAAATTCAGCACGATATTCAGGACAATATGCAGGAAAAGTTCCTGTTTTTAAATGAAGCTACCTGATAAACTCCGGAGTCGGTGTCAGTCATGTCCCAGAGAGCAAAATCGATTTCTCGGTTGCCATTCTTATCCATCTCCACCAGCCCTGTGACACCTATTAGAAACGAGGAAAATATATTCTCACTGTGAAACTCACTGATCAATATACCAATATGGCAGACGGACCAATGCAAAACAAACGTAAACAGCAACATGTCTGTGAAAAATGAACACTGAAAGCCTAATTATCTGCATTACATTCACATTTATGTTTACATTTACAGCATTTAGCAGAAGCCCTTATCCAGAGCAACTTCCATTCACCTCATTTATACAAGTTAAGGGTTAAGGGCCTTGGTCGAGGGCCCAGTAGTGGCAACTTGGCAGTGCTGGGATTTGAACTCACGACCTTCTGGCCTTCCTGCACAAGCAATATAAGCACTGACACAAGTCTTGCGCTTCGTCCAGCATCAAAACACACACTTCCTCTGCACTTCCATATGGCGCCCATATGCTAATAATATGACACACAGACTGCAGAGGGAACGACGCCAGTTTAATGTCGCAACAGGTGGCAATGGAGCTGCTTACTTTTGCCAACACTCAATATTCCTCGTTTTTCTGTAAATAGAAATATGCTGAAGGCCAGGCAGCGAAACATATTGGTAGTAGGAGTGTGTATAAATGATTTAATGATTTAATATAATATGATTATGATTTATGATATGTCTATATCATTGCAATTCAGTGTGATATATTGTGATTCTGTACTGTGTTTCATTTTAATTTTGAGAAGTGGAAGGTCACACTTCCTTTGCTGGTACTGAGGCACAAAGGCCACGCCTCCTTTATTGGGACTGAAGCGCTGAAGGCACGCCTCTATTTTACTGGTACTGACAGGTACACAGGCCACACCTTCTATACTCGGACTGACAATCAGCAAGGTCACACCTTCTTTACTGGGATTGACAGGAACAGAGGTCACCCCTCTTTTACTGGGACCGAAGCAAGGCCACGCCTCCCTCATTCTTCTCTGGCACATCACTGATTAGAGATGTTTGAACAGTTATTTGGCCCACACTGAACCAGAAATCTGAAAGCCACTCAGTATTCAGATTCTTTCTGCTAGTACAATCGGCTAGAAAAGACAAATTAGCTGACGGCTTTACAAATGCTCCAAACAGGCAGCTTTAAAAATTCCTTTGAAATGCAAATGAATGTTAAATCTTGAGAAGCTCAGTTTGATTAAAAAAAGACAAACAGTCACATGTGTTCAAGAACTAGCTGCATTTCATGTCAGAGAAAAAAGCAGATTTTTTTTAAAAGCCATGGAAACCACAGTTTTCAAAACACACTACTGACACCAATTAGCACTGGACTGGAAGCACAACAGCGAAGCTCCTCTCACCAGCCTGCTGCACTCTGCCGATGATCTGGTTATATAAATATATATTACACAAATTCTCAAAAGAGCAAAGCTGAGGGTGAGACTGACACACTCACAGCTAAACTGCCCCATCAATCATTTACACAATCACAGCACTTTTACTGTTTCATAAAAACATTCGCAGAACTGCACATAACACACACAGCAACAAATAATGCACACACTGATCTGTATGTCCATTAGCTAGGTTCAGATGTGTCAGTGCTGAAACCTGATGCCTAGTGTGTGTGTGTTTGTGTGTGTATGTGTGTGCGTGTGTGTGTGTGTAAAACACTCTCTTCAGGGAAATGACCCAATGTCCCAAATAACCACAAGGCAACACAGAGATGAGTTATCATTTGGACAAATCCTTCTTTTATTTTTTTGGCCTCAGTTCAGCTCTATTTCTAAATGAAATGACCCCAGATGCACATTAAGTGTGCACTGAAGGATAACTGGTCCAAATTTGCTAACTGATTTCAAGGACAGAACATTTATCAATTTTATGTAACCAACATACCATATGTTCTGGACCATACGCTGCGTTAGAGTACCAGATGCACGCAATAAATTCTATTTGTTTAGAGCAAAAATATCTACATTGCATTAATGTGCCAAGCTTTTTTTACTTTATACATTTGTACTTGGCTAGGTAGCTCTGTTAGCATAGCTCATACTGTGTTATCATATCCATTATCATATCACACAGCTACATGTCTGTCAGCTACGAATGTTGCTTCTGATTTAGTTAAAAATTTGATTTCTGCTTGCTGTGTTCTTGTTTACAATCATCTACTTAACATTTCTTAGCATATTACAGAGCGAGCATATCAGTCAGCATATTTTATAGCTGTGTGTTGCTCAACTGAGAAATTTAGACTACAATTTGGTGAGCTGTGCTTGGCAAGACAACTGTGATATGTTTACTGAAGCATGTAGATGACTAACAATCATATCTGCTAAAAACACCAATAAGCAACTAACACTTGCTGTTATAACAAAATCTTTAACAATGAGCTAGTGTGATACGGCCTGACGTGAAGTAGAGTTACTTTTGCCAACCTGAAGTTGATTATGTTTATTAATTTTAATAACCTCATGCCCTGAAGTGTTTTATTCTGCTTACACTTTGCCAGTTATTTATTTATATAGTTATGTTGCGGAGTGTCCATAAAACAAGTTAGTTCCTGTTATTACTTATGTTATAGTAGCTGTAAACCTTCATTCCTTCACCAGCCTCTTTTTTTTCTATCTCTTGAAGTTAATAAAAGAAAAAAAAATATGGCTTGTCATGCCAAGAACTACCAAGTGTCGGAAAACTTACAGCTTTCTTTCTGACTTTTAGACAGTGCTGATACTGGAGACTCCTTCCAAAAATGCTAACTAAATGTCACCGTACAGAAAACCTTATGTGCATATCACCACATTTTAAAAATCTGTTTATATGGAGTGTCTGCCATTCAAGTCCCTGCGAATGAGCTGCTGCTATATAGAAACAACAACGTATTAGAACAAGTGCATTAATATAAACCTGTGATTTGCTTTCAGCTGGAACTACTGTTCGAGGTGCTATTACAGAAAACACCTTCTGACCAATCAGAATAAAGAAATCAACAGTGCTATGGTATAAAAAGGCTTATTACATTTATTTTAATGCACTAATTATGCCATAAAAGATTGCTTATTGTGGTGAAAGTATGGTATGTGATACAACGTGCCCTGTATATTATCACTAGAATATTATCACCTCTTCTTGTGTGCCTGTCTGTGTCAAGCATTTCCTGTTCAGCGGTTTTAAATAATCCACACTGTACCTATGGAGACGGCATGCTCAGCACACAACCCTGTATGTTCCTAATGATATCAATCAGACTGCACGCCATACACACACGCACAGTAGCTCACATGTAATAAAACTAACCACTGCAACGAACCTGATCTACTGAATAAACCTGATGTGACTCATTCATTCTGACACGAGCTATTCTTGGCATACCCGCCCTGAGAGGTAGCTTTATGTTGATAGTCGTTGACATTAAATTGACCATGTTGCATTGCTGCCTTCCTCTTCCATTATGCTTTTTCCACATTATACCACGTTCGGCACTAAAGTGCAGCTGCCTGACTTGTCTTCAATCCTTCTGAGTTCAAGCATCACTCCACAGCTACGTTTCCTCCACTATAGCTATCCACGTTGATGTTAAACCCCTGATGCTTGCCTACAAAGCCAAAAATGGAAAAATTCACGCTTTTTTGCATTGCTCCCCTGTTTTTTTCACATTATACCTTGTGGCGCACTAAACTGCATGCTCATGACTTGTGTGCAACATCCCCAATACGAAATTTCCCTATCTGAAGTTATCTTCATCTTTAAAAGAAGACTGAAACTTAACTTTTTCAACAAGCACTTGAACGGCCACTAAACATGCACATAAAAAGCCGGTATGTATTTGCTTGTGTATCAGAACTGACTAGTAATTAAGTATGCGCTAGGGTAAAGATGTTCAAGATGGAATAAATGTAAATTACATTTACAGCCACCCTTATCCAGAGAGACTTACATTTATCTCATTTATACAACTGAGCCATTGAGGGTTAAGGGCCTTGCTCAAGGGCCCAGCAGTGTCAACTTGGCAGTAGCAGAATTTGAACCCACAATCTCCCAAGCCGTCATTCAACAGCTTAACCACTGAGCTACCACTCAGCAACAGGCAGTGCTGTTAATTGCTGGGGTCTGTGGCTGAGAGCCAAGGGAACAATTGGCCATGCTTTCTGGGTGAGAGGGATGGCATACTCTCTCTCTCTCTCTCGCTCTCCTGGCAATCACAGCGACACTAGCCAATTGTGGGCATTTGTGAGCTCACTCTCTGGTTGGTAGCTGTTGTATGATAGGGAAGTTAGTTAGTGTTAGCTAGTGGGTGGGAATTGGCAAGAGAATTATAAAATACAGAGCAATTTTAATTTTTAAGTACAAAATATACTTATCAATCAGACTTTTGGGCCCTTAAAATGGTGTCACTGGTTAAAAATGATTATCAATCCATGCATTAGGATGATGTTTGACCCTCAAAATGTTGTTTCAAAAACGCAAAGTTTTGTACCAGGCGACTCATTTCTTTCATCATTGCTTTATTTGCTGTAAAGATTCTGTCTGTGATCCACTGATTTCTAAGTATTAAAACTAAATTTGTAGGTGCCATGCATTTATATTAATAGTTATGGTGTATACATATTATATACAGTATATACAGAATTTTCAAGTACATTGAATCACTGTTTTATTATATATACACTGATCTAATAACTAAAAAAACTTGCAATTCGGTGTATTTTGAAAAAAAAAAAAAAATCGAACAGTAAGATACAATAATGCAAGATACAATAAGCTGAACTCAACCACAGACCTCTGTAGCAGAATGTATTATTTATGAATGTACCTAATGACCTTATACTGCTTTATTAGCATTATTACATTCAAGATTGACGACCAACTAAAGCAAAGTGTTCGCTCAAGCAGAAATGATAAAAACTGCTGTAGACATTGAAAAACATAACTTAAGTGGTTACATAATTGAACTATATAGGCATTTAATACCAGGACTAATAAAAGGAAGATGACAGCAGGAACATCTTTACTCTCTAAAAACATCAAACTTACATAAAGCCTGTATATATATATATGTATATATATATATATATATATATATAAAGTCTGTAAAATCACAGCACTGGGAAACAGCAACATCGGAATGTCACCAAAGGGGCATTGTGGGTAATGATCCAGGCATGGGAAGGACAGAAGGAGCTTGCTGGGGTGTGGGAATGGGTGCGAGTCAGTACTCTCAGTCCAAGCCCAGCTCACCAGGGATATGAACATAAATGCAGATCTGAAATCTTCGCCTTTATACACTTCCGAGTTGTCATTTTGCGTTAAGAATTTCTTTTTGCTGCATGTATTAAAATAGCAAATATACAACTTCCTGTGCAAGCTTAAGTAACGTATTCATGTGGGTAATGTTAATTAATGCATGATGCTACGATCCCCAGTGACTCCGATTAAATATGTGCATTGTTGAATAGTTCAATAGAAAACGAGTTTAATGTTGTTACACCCAGTTCATTGTGCTGGTGATTTCAGATCTCAGGACTGTCAGTGTGCCAATGTTGGGCCTGCTGAATTAATTAATTAATACAGAATAGATTCTCTATTGGGAGACGGCCATATGTGATGAATCTTTGAGAGAAACAAGTGATTTGCTATAACACAGGACCCACGTATGTCCAAGTGCTAAAATTATAACCAACATAGAATACATACAAAAGACATACATGCATCACACAAGCTGGAGGTACTGCAATATCAGATTGACATTTGGAAAGGACAGAGCGAGCCCTTGTTCCAACAACCTCTTTCAAAGATCATTCATTCGTTCATCTTTAGCATTATCCTGGTCAGGGTGATGGTGGTCATGGTGGATCTGGAGTGTATCCCAGGAACAATGGGTGTGAGGTGGAAACACACCCTGGGTGGCATGCCATCCATTGCAGGTCACCATGCCTTGGGATGTGTGGATATTGGAAAATAATCCACTTCAGGGTGGTAACAGTGACTCTGCTTCATGCCAGGCCACCACACACCACCCTATCAATGATTATTTTCCTATAACAGCATACCCTCAAGTGGTTTACTCTTTAATTGGGTGGAGTATAACTTGATAAACCAGTGTTGTATGCTATAATGGATTATAACTTAGGATACAGCCCTATAGTGCATTACATTATTAGCATGTACTATGTGCTTACAAACAGATGTTAAAATTATGCTGCATAACCTGACATTATGGTCATATACTCAAGAATGCTTTTAAGAATGCCTTTGACAAAATAAGAACGTATTGAAATCATTCTCATGGCTGGATCAGGAAGCTGTCACAAGGTTGCAATGAACATGCAATTTCATGCATAACACCAGATGTGTTAACACGAGTTCATCATGAGTGATGCGAGAGACGACTCCGTGTGTGTTTACAAAGAAATGGCAGTCATGTAAATAAAGTTACATTTTGCTAAAAAGTGTTAATTTCCCCTATGTATGGAGACTTTTGGGACACCCTGTATTATTATTTATGCCTGGCTTTATGAAGTACCCTGTATGCTATATAACACATTATAAATGCATAGGAAGTGCTAACAAATATTGCCTAAATTGGGAATCCTCTAATTTCCCAAGTTCATTGTCCCATAGTCTCTCAGTTTCTCGTTCCTCTGCTTCTTTGCATTCCCTGTTCCTTGTCATGCTGTAGCTGTTTTCTGGACCATTACCCAAATAGTGATTATGGATTTGCCTTCAGCTCCATCGCTACACTCTGACTACATTTTTGGATAAGCTTTAATAAAGAGACTTTATTTAAATGCACCTGCATCCTGCTGTCTTTTAATACTAAAGCACTCTACTGATCTCACTCTAAAAAGCACTAAAAAGCAAAAGCAGGTGTTGTGGATCTTCAGAAGCTTCTCTTTATGAATATTCAGATTAATAATACAGTGTCTGAGTGCAGCTTTGTAAAAATTTGCCACTTCTGTGCTTGATCAATAATATTGAACTCTGATTGTACCTGCTCTGTCAATAATCCTCCATTTAACGATAACATTTTAATAGCACTCTTAATGACAGCCAGATCTGCGGGGTTCCTACAATACAAGAGCTAAAATGGGAGATCTCGACTTTACCATCAGATTTTCCAATACACTACTAAGAGTAGCTATTTACAGTGGGCTGGCTCATTTGAAACAGGAAGACAAAGTTTAATCTGAAAAGACAACAGTGGTTTCCTTTCATAAGATTTCCTATAAACATACAGGAATTATCATAACTAGCTGCTGCCTTTCAGTAAACAATCTGACGTTGTGTGATAGATTCATTTGATTATAACTTCAATTAATGCAGTGCAAATGCTTCAAAATTACACTCCCTGTTACAAGGCCCCATGAGGGTTAGCAATTTTGTCTCTGAAAGGCCTTCTCAGTGTATTGGCTCATGTCCCTAAGCTGTCTCAGTGTGATGCAGCTCAAAACATTTTACTGTCAGCTCTCATTTTAATTATGCCTGGCACGCATTTTACATAATTTAAAAAAGGTCACACTTCTACTTCACTTTAATCAAAGCTACAGTGTGCATCATATTTTACTGAAAATGAAAAACATATGATTGTTGATTCACTCTAATAATAGGATGTTCCTGAGTTGCTGTGAAACGCACTGACAATCCTGTAGCACTAATTCACACTCAGTGCTGTGTCTGGGCTATCGGGTCACATCTGGTGGGAAATTTGTACTCATACACCATATATTGGCTCAGATACTTCAAACATAAACTTTAGGCCCAAAAGAAGTCCAGCTACAAGGTGACAGGCAGGAGCCAGCAGCCAATGAGAGAAGAGAAAAAGTAAGAGTGTGAGAGAGTAAACAAAACAAACAAGGATGGGGAAAGAGGATTCAGGAGTTTTAGCATTTTTCTTGCTAAACAGGTAAGAAATTTGTTTGTTTTATAATATAACGAGAAGCTAGAAAACGATCATTAGCCAATTTATCCTTGCTTTATAAAGTTGTTTAGCTAGGGAACTCATGATGGCTAGTGGCTAGTGACTAAACACTGCAAAAATATCTTAGCAAGTAAAAATATCTTGAATTTAGGCAAATTCAACTAATATTTCTCTTTATTCTATTATTTATTATTATTTATTAGATTTTTAAACAATTATAACAACATTAAGCCTATTTCTAGATATTTTTTCCCTTGAAATTTTGTCTTATTTCAAGCATTTATTTCTAGAAAGAAGCAAAATGATCTGAAAATTTCAAGCATAACATTAGTAAATATGTCTAGAAACAGGCTTAGTGGTCTTATATTTATGATACAATAATCTCATAATAAAAAATATTAGATCATTTTTCCTCTATTCAAGATATCTTTACTTACTAAGATATAATGTTTTGCAGTAAATGGGAATTGCCTGCATGTTTCTCGGTATTTTTGTATTTCTAACTCAAGAGTGAGTCATCCGAGGCATTTGCTCATCTTGTGCTGTAGCTTCATTACTCTGTTTTAGCTAGCATGCCAATACTATCCAGCTCGTGCTTAAAGTTTTTTGTCAGGCTGAAGAACAAAATACACAGATTAAATAATAAAAAAGCATGAAGAATACATATCAGGTTGCTGTAAATGTACTGTGTAATAAAACACATCATCAGAAGTGAGCAGATGCGATAGTTTTGTCTAAAATGTTTCGGTTGCTCTGCAGAGCCATCTACACAGCGGAACACTGTGAGATTATAGCCAAGCAATCAAAAGGTTTTGCTCTTTCATCTGCTACTCAGTAACTGTGACAGTCACATTAAAGTGCATGATCATTTTTAAAACAATTTTCCATAATGCTTCTATAATACTGAGAAAGCAACGCTTAGAATGGATACTTGCATGCTACTTTAATAATAACACCAATGATGTCATCAATGTACCATTTATGGATACTATTTATTGTGCTATATAAAGCTTTGGACAATTCTCTCTGAATGTGTATTAACTTGGCACTCAGCCATTAAAATAATCAGAGAACAATACAGCACAACGTGCTACGAAAATTTGTTCCCCGAGTAGCTGACAATAGCATTTTTCCCCCCGAGAGAGCAAAGTTCCAAAACCGTACACAGAAGCTTTAAATAACATCTTACATTATAAGTGGGGGAGTGCACCTCTCGTTTCAAGTCAATACAATGGACGTCTTGATATGTGACCAACAATCAAACAAGCCACGCCCACTTTGCTCAGACTGACAGGCACAGGGACTGACACAGAGGCCACACCTCCTTTACTGGGACTGACACGTACAAAGGCCACACCTCCTTTATTAGTACTAACACAGAGGACACACCCCCCTCACTGGTACTGACCCAGAGGCCACGCCCCCCCTCACTGCTAGTGACACAGAGACCACGCCTCCCTCACTGGTACTAACCCAGGGGCCATGCCTCCTTCTCTGGTATTGACCCAGTGTTCAGTGTTATTTTTATGATTTACTTTTTATATTGCTTTTTATAAGTACCTTTGCATTTTGATCATTTTTCTTTCAGTTAATGTTTTTAATTGATCAGAATTTTATTTTAATGTTCTTTTAATCCCATGTGAAGTATTTTGAGCTTTTTAATAAGATCACTGAAGCTGTTGATGGGTGATATATAATTAAAAGACGTATTGTTATTGTTGTAATGTAATTTTTTTAGTTTCACAGCACTATAAATAGCATTTTCTTTTTTGGAGCAGACTGTTAGAATGAAGCCGAATCATTGATGAGCGAGACAGCTCTGTGTGTTTGCTCGTGTCTCTGAGCTGTCTCAGCCTGATCTATGGTGCAGGACCCAGAGGATCCGGTGTGTGCTTTCAGTTCGATAAGGACATCACGCCCGCTGCTGAATGGACTGTATTTACTGCTGATTAGGGGTGTAAGGGATACATAAGTTCAGTCTGCCTCTTCAGAATGGATAATGAACGAGACAGAGTGTTTGATGGCAAAAAATATTTAGAAAGTTAAAATGATCGAGTACAAAATACATAGTACCTCAGAGGTAAATATATCAAAATAAACTAAAAAATACTGCAGCCGATAAAATGAAGACATAAAATACCATTCTGAAAATACAGAAATGCATTTTCTAAGAAAGGGAGCTGAGATCAGTTGCTAGTTCAGGTGATAACGGTAATGTTAGTGTTATAGTGGTAAAGCTAATATTAACATTTTCCTAAGAAACCACACTGGTGGTCTGCACTGCATCACGGTTTAATCTATTATTCTACTTAACTATTTCTCCGATTATGTTTCTTGGACCTGCTGTTATATTTTTCTGCTGTTTTTGAGAGTATCTGCGGCTAGCCTCCAGTTTGATAGCTAGTATCCGACTCACTAGCTAGCATCCAGTTTGATAGCCAATATCTAACTAACTTGTGTCCAGTAGTTAGCTGAAAGTATAATGAAAAAATAAAGGATATTACTTGTCATTAAACACTTGTTAACATCCTGTAACAGCAGTCACTGTTTTTGAACCATGCTGGATAGAAACGAGTCAGTCGACACTTTTCTACGTCCTTGTTTCCTCTCTGGCGAGTCAGTCAGGCATTTGGAAGCTGTTCACAAAGAATTGTCTTTGGTGTTGCCAAGAATTTCTAGCCGTAGAACAGCTCTGGTGCGAGCGTCTGCTCGAAATTCCACCAGAACTGGATGAGTGTCAGTGTGCATTATGTCAACCCACAAAGTACTTTTTTTGCACTTGAAAATACAAATTAACTGAAAATGACAAAAATGCAGAACACAAATGCAATTTAAAAAAAAAAAAATGATACACATGTTTTCCCCATCGCCATTACAGTATAGTACCTTGTTTTCAAATAGATATTTGAATCACATGTACAGTACATCCCTGTTTTGTAAAAATCATTAATATGCAAGAATATTATTTATTATGCAAAAGTTAGTTCTCGTCCACTAATTTGATTGGTCGAGCAGTGTTCCTAGAGTGCTAATATTTCCTATAACTGCACTGGGGTATTTCACCGTGTGTATCACTCCATTTGTCTGTGTTTGCTATGTAAGATTCCACTTCCTAGTTCGAAACGGTTACTACAGTGACGTCATCAGCAGACATGGAAAATTATAATTTTCAGTAATATAACTTTTGACTTAAAATATGAAAACATGTCAGATGAAGATGAAAAGGAAGAAGGGAAGCCAATTTCACCGGAAGCACCTTTAACAGGAGTCTACATATCAATGTGAGCTAGCCAGCCAGCTAGCCAACATGCTATAAAAATGAGTGTGGATTCTTCAGGATCTATTTCTGCTAGCGGAGCAAATATAAACAAAACACTTGGCCATACTGTGTCTGAAATGTCACTTACTAGATATTAATTTCTCATTTATAGAACTGTTGTATAAACGCAATATTGCACTCACAATCGTGTGGATGTACTGAATATCATATTTGTAAACATTTATAGCTGTGAACATCCATGAAACAAGCTAGTTCCTGTTATGATATATTGATATTGCAGCTACTGTATAAACTGCCAAAGCACTGAAACTGGAGACTCCTTCAATAAATGTTAAATAAACATTCTTGTCCGTACAGAAAACTTCACCATATCAATATTATGATTTTACATTTTTCTTTGTTGAATAACACCAAGGTTTTTTAAATTCCATTTATTATTAGGCTTAGACTATGTGGAGAGTGCACTATACAAGTCCCTGTGAATGAGGTGTTACTGTAGAAACAATAATGTATCAACCTGTGATTTGAATTATAGTCAGAACTACTGTCAGGGCTGCTGTTATAGAAAATTAATCAACACCTTCTGACCAGTTAGATCCGAGAATTCAACAACACTGGAGTATAAATGGAAAATAACTTTCAAAGTGCAGAATTCAGTCAGAATAATGTCTCTATTACAGTGCAGAATGTAGACAAATGACCCAGAGACAAAGCTGGACTTAGTACAAGGGTTCAAGATGCAAGCAGGACCAACATTCACTGAGAAGCATGACTAGGTGACAGGGATCGTATACATGAACATCTGCAAGGATGTTTGGGTTAGATACTTCTGAAGAGTTGAACAGAACACAGCTAAGATCTCATGTGTTGTCCGGATAGAGACAGATAAACAAATGATAGAAAAACAAACCAGATATGGCAAGAAGAAGTAAAACAGCATTTGTCAAATGTTTGGCAATCAGAAGTGACAATGACATCCAAAGAAAGCAGGGACTAAGGACAAAGGCGAGCTTGAAAGAATGTGGAAAATTAAAAACAAAGTTGTACCCTTAGTAGCAGAAGCACTTTAGGAATTGCTCATGAATTAAACGTCAAGGACCGAATGTTGGCAAGTACCATTTCATATTCATACACAACTGAAAACAATTAGGCACTGAGGGAAATAAAGAGAGGCCCAATTCTGTGCCAAAGGTCTCCTCACAGGAAGGGAGCGTCTGTCACAGGAAGTGCTGCATGTTGGCCTCAGCTGGCAACTAATCTAATAAGCGCAGAGAGACAGGGAGGGCGAGTGACGCTTGACTCCAGGGCCGTGCTCAGATTCCCTCTCCCGAGTGAAATCTGAGTGAGGGAGTGAGGACAGGGTGGGGAACATGGGTTTAGGAAAACATGTCACGGCTACAGGATGTCCTCATTGCACACACACCGAGTCGGAGAGGGTGCAGGGGGTCAACGGTTAGAACATGCAGCAAGCAGGATTGGGTTAGGAAGACATCTGAGAAGTCATAGCACTGTGTGAAAACTGATCCCTCTGACTCCAATAGACCAGAGAGAGACAGAGGGAGAGAGAAAAATGGGTTCTCTGATAAAAATGATGGTACAAAAAGGCCTGGAGATTCCGTAGGGAATTGGAGATTTGCGTTGGCTGTTAACCAGAAATAGCTTTTTAAAAATTCTTCATTTCAAATTAATCTCTTCTATCTATGGAATAGCCTACTGGGGTTTCGTGGCACTGACATGTCCATGTAGACCCACACTGAATCTTTGCATTATATAATCTCTTTCTCATCACTGAATTGAAAAGTATTTTTTTTAGTCATTATCACAAATTCTTCTAAATTTGGGTCTTCTTTATTAATCTGTATGAGCGAGAATGAGGTACTGCAGTTTTTTCCTGTTTGACTCTGTGCTCAAGTGGACTGGATGTGATTTTCGGTTCATTTCATTTCCAATGCACTGGAACACAGGGCTCTGTAGCACTCACATGGCCAAGAAGAAAAGTACTGACTTCTGGAATAATGGAGTACTGAAGCATCTTGTTTTTAAATGAAGAGCATATGAATTGTGTGAATGGGAAAGTGACAATGATGCAAAAGTGATTGCGCAGATGATTGCACTGTTTTGGTGGTAAATTGCTTCAGCATGAATCCGGGGACACAGTTTAGTTTCTGAGTAATTAGACGCTGATAGAGAAAAAAGGAGTCTTATTCTGGAAATCTAGCTACGTCACCTAATGTCACACCATAAATTATACTATATATCCCCTAAGTACATATAAGACATAAGATAGAAAATATAAAGTTATAGCTTTACCTCTGACATTTACAAAGACACTGGAGACTCCTTCCAGCCTTCAGTTATGTGGTGCATAAGAGCTGCTGTTATAGATAATTAATCAACGCCTTCTGATCAATCACAATGAAGAATTCAACAGCACTGTGGTATAACATGATATACCGTCTTTCGTCCAAAGAGGACGGAAAAGCAAGGGCTTTTTGATCAGGAAAAATTATTTCTGGTTTTGGATCTGAACTCTTGCATAAGAACACAGAGCTGGAACACTGCTTACAGATCACAATCCTAACTGATTAAGACAGACAGCTCTTGCCTTAGGCGTGCTTTCAGAAACTTTAGAAGGCCTCCTGCTCTCTACATTCTTTCCTGGGAAATGAAAAAATGCTATGCTAATAACATTTTTAATTGACTGTTCAAGACAACTTTCAAACGTCAACCCTAATGTCCATACAGCGAGAGCTTCTAAACTGAGGGACTGAACGCTAAAAGCTAACACATGTTGGAGCGCTGAGCCAAAAGCTCATGTTGGCACCCAGGGGAGGCACAAAGGTCCACATATGACACCGTGGAGCCCTCGCAGACCCTGATCAGGAGCATCTGTGAGGAGATGCAGGCCAGGACGATTTATCAGCCTGAAGTGTGCGAATCAAGAGATAACACAAGTGGCTGTATTTCTAAAGGCTTGACATTTACAGCTTCTGTAAATTGCTCAGTCTTAATTTTGCCAAAATCCCTCAATGCATTCTCATTCTGCACAAATTGCACATTTGGCCTACAAAAAAGCCCCAAAGCAGCCCAGATCCACTGCACACATTTGAAAACAACATAATCAACTCAGTCGTTAGTGACAACAATCTAATATTGGCTTGTGATTAGAGTTACGGGGTAATTACTGCAGTTCATACTTCACACTCCCAAATCAGCTTCCAATCCAACAGAAAATTTTGGTTTCAAAATGTTCTACGGCAGCCAAAATCTCTAAGTGAATCAAACTAGATGTAAAATGCCAGCTAACCGTGTCATTGTTTAATGAAAGCTAATCGAATTGCTAAGTATCAATACTTGGTAAGTTTTGTGACAGGCTTGTACTGTATTTTACCCACTGAAACAACTATTTAAATAATGTAAATAATCTGCATTTTTCTTAAGCAAACCTCCTAAATACAGCACATGCATTGCTTACATATGAACATATGAAATCGATTTATTGAGAGAATCTAATGCAGATATAACTGGGCAACTAGCAGCAGCTGTCAGAGTCTCAGTATTAATGCACTTAATTACACAACACAAACACTGTCCTTTATAGCAAAACTGAAAAATAGAGTTCACAGCTGGTAATACTTCCAAATGATATACAGAATGCCACTGATAATACTGAATAGAGTTTGGATCTGTAATGTGCATAAATATACAAGTGTGTGGTAAAGAAAATTTTCAACACTATAGATTATACATCATTATTTTATACATAATTCTTCATAAGTCATGACCGAGCAAATGTGCTTTCCCATCAGTGGTCATATGGACATTGTTCATTTGACCTTTTTTCAAGGTATTTAGTATATTGCATATTGATATATATATATAGTTGTTTGGAGTATTCGTAACATTATTGGTAACATTATTGGTCTGTACTGAAACAAGGACAAAACATCCAGCATTTCTACTTAATGCTGATACTGACTTTTGACACTGCATTTGAAATCAGCGCACATGATTGTATTGTTTTAGGGCTTTTCAGTGACACATTTGTGCTTTTTCAGTGAAAAGAACATTTTTGGAAAAGTTTCCATCTGGATGTCCATTGATCTGAAATCAGATCAGAGGCCAGCAGGAGATTTATTAACCGTGTAGGATGGACAAAGAGAGAGAAAGAGAGAGAGAGTTCCACTTAAAGTAATGGAGGTTCAATATCATGGCCCCCTATGGGAGCTCTAAAGCTAAGCCATTAGATAAGTGTGTAGTATGTATGGGTGTGTGTGTGTGTGTCTGGGATTTTATTAAATGCTCTACAGCACACATGCTGTTAACTCCAGTGTAAAGTAAGTGTGGATTAGTGTGCTCAGAAGATTCTTTAAAGATCAACATGACCTTGATACATACAACTCCGAGATTGACTGAACCTTCTGCATGAACTTTGTGAACATGTTACTGCTACTGAGCGTCCACGTTTGGAGGAATTACAAAACACACACACACACACACACACACAATCAGTTCACAGGATTCTTCTTCCTCTCTTTTTCCTCCTACCACAAAAGCTGTAATGGTCACATTACCTTTCAGATGGTGTTGTGTAGAAGCAGACATCCTCTACAAGGACTGGTGAGGGATCAGTTTATAGCTGCGTTGTAGTTTATAGCTGCTATAACGTAAGTGATAACAGGAACTTGTTTTGCGGACATTCCACAAGATTAAATGTAACTAAAAACAGATAAAACTATGATGCGTTGTTCTTTAATTAATAAAAAATCAAAAATCTTAGCGTTGACAATCTACTGCGGTACACAAGGAATAAAACACGCTGTAAAGTGTGATAATAAGAAAATAATCAACTTCAGGGTGGTCTTCAGGACTTTCCAGGATTACTTTGCAGGACTACTGAGTATTTCCTTAAAAAAGTATATGTGGCAAAATTACTGGCACCCCTAAAAATAGTTACATTAAGTGCAAAAGAATTGTCATGCTTATAAAAAATATCATTCACTCTCCATTCATTGTCCATTCGTTTTATTTTTGTTCTTGAATTACTTTAAGGTTAGACATGTGCAAAACCTTTTTGTCGTCCATTACCATGGGTGAGTCATGATGTTATCAGGCTTAAATCGGCTATTTGACGTCATAGCAACACTAAAGACGGAAACAATAGAGTGGACTGGATCAACAGAAAAATCAAAAGAACGAAAGATGGGGGTGGGGTACTGTTTCAAAGCGAAGCAGCATATTCAAGTCTGTTCAGTGTAATTTCATTTGAGCTATAATTCAGGAGTCCTATAAAAAGCCTGGGATGACAACAGAACAAGAGGCAGATTAAATAAATGACACAAGGGGCGTGGTCAGGGTGGAGCCAGAGCAAGGAAAACAGGAAGCAAACATCATGGGTGTATATTATGTATCATCATTATAAAATAAGAGAAAAAAGAAGACCTGCACACTGGAGTTAATACCCCTAGTTTAAAGATTAAACAGTACGAGCTTATCTTTTTTTCTTTTCAAAAGGCTGTAAATCAGACTAAAGTGAGTCAGACACGGCAGTCACCGAAACACAGGAGTGAGTTTAGAAACATGGGCATGAGAAGAAAGACAGCTCCATGCAGTATCTCTAAACTATAAATGAGATGAAAGCAGTGGAAGAAGAAGAAAAGAAAATGAGTAGGAGTAGGAGAGGGTTATGATGTGTGTAAAGTAGCTGAAAAGTCTTTAATGTTAGAGAGGTCACCCAGTAATGGAGGAAGAGTGAGATGAATAAGACCTGAGTTTAGACAGGTCTGTCGACCTCAGAGACAATGACGCAGATGGCAGAGATAAACAGATGCCCTGTCCCTCCTCCAAACCTTTTCCCCACATACACATGCACACACACACCCACACACACACACATAATTACAGCTGAGCGGAATAAGGACATAAACAACATAAAGTGGTCTGGATGTACAGAAGTAAAAGAGAACGGACAACAAGGCAACAAGGACGTGATGTGAATGAATCATTTAACTGAGTGAAGTGAAGCAGACAGGAAAAAAGAGAGATGGAGGTGGAAGACTGACTCAATCCACCTCATCACATTACAGAATTGGTGCTAACACTTTATTTCAAAGGGTACCTACACTGGACCATCATAACACACTCATAAGCACTGTATGAATCTTTAATAAAAAAAATAATCCTGGAGGTTTTCTGTAACGCTAGAGCTGATATTAATGTTTAATGCAGTTTTATGACTCTGTCTTAACATGAAAAAGAAATGAGAGAATGTTTTAATTATTCATTATATCTGTTATATGGTTAGATATGAACTGTTGCCTGTGTAATTTTCAGGCTTATGATACGAGATATTAGTCTGTCTTCATCAACAGCACAATTGTAAAGATTTGAGATTTTATATGAATTAAAACCTTATAATTGTTACAAATTCCACTTCTTAGCATGCAACAATGTGATGGTTCCCAGCTTAGCGAGTGCCGTATGTGCTTTTATTCTTAGTTCTCCATGTGCTTTTGTTTATGTTTTGCCTTGTGATGTTGTTTTGGACTGGTTGCTTCCGCTGTCATGCCATTGGTTTGTTATCTGATTGTGTTCACCTAGTTTGTGTTAGTTATTGATTAGTTTGCCTATTTATACCCTGTTGACCCTGAGTATCTTTGCAATGGCTTATCATACGTTTGCGTTGTTTTTTTAGTTTCCTCCTGTTTGCCTCGCTTATGATTGTGACTTATCTGTAGTTGATATTTTCTGCCTGTGCTACGACCCACACAATGGGTAATGACTACAATAATAAAGTATACACTTTACGCGTTTATGCACTTGCATCCCGCCTCATTCACCTACACGTTAAAGCCATCTTATATTTTGAGAAATTTATTTGCTACGTATATCTAGCTTCATTCCACTACAACATCACAAACCCTATATGAAGGGGGAAGTGGTAGCTTAGTGGTTAAGATGCTGGACTCCTGATCGGAAGGTTGGGAGTTCAAATCCCCGCACCACCAGGCTGCCACTGCTGGGGCCTTGAGCAAGGCCCTTAACCCTCAACTGCTCAGTTGTATAAATAAGATAATTGTAAGTTGCTCTGGATAAGGGCATCTGCCAAATGCCATATATGTAAATGTATATGGCATGTAAATGAATGATTATCATGCCCTCAAGCTAGTGTTATAGCTATTTATAAGCTGAATGAATGATTTTTGTGCACTCAAAATAAAGTAGTAATTAATTTGGTGTTTATAACACTGTTATAATGCACTATGTACACCTATGACTATACTTATTTAAGCCCATATGGCAGCTAAATGAATGATTTTCATGCCCACAAACTAAAGTGGTAATCAGCTTTGTATATTTAGATAGATTGATTCACATTATAAAAGTGTGTTAATATGTATTGTCTATCTTATATATTTAGGAAGCCATTATGTCAGCTAAATGAATGGGCTAAAAGAATGCCTCAGAAGTCTCCACAAACCTTCAAGACAACTTTAAAGATACGGACAAAAATGCTGCCATAAAATCTATGCCAGTTCAACTAAAGCCAGTCATGCTACATAAAAACTTGTAATGTCACCTCATGAGTTTTGACATTCTTTCATAAATCATCCATCAGTTTTTTTTTTAATAAAAGAAAAAAAATTGTGCAACTGTTATGAATTTGCTATGTAGGCCTAATATGGGTAGCCTTCAAATGAAGTATTAATACTTCAAAAGTAACTACAGCACCTAAAATCAAGCCTTCAGAAAATGTCCTAAATGTCACTGAAAAGTCTGTGAATTCTGTATCCAAGCCTCAATGACATTTATATTCTTTCTTTTCCACTTTCATGAAATAAGTTAACCTTAGGAAGAAGTGCCACAAGCCTGTCAATCATGATGACACACACACACAAAAAAACCTATACATTTTTCTTTCTCTACTTTATATTCTGAAACACTAGTGTTCACACAGACTCCAGTTTCTGAAGCACTTACAGAGCATTAAAATACCTCAGGGGAGTGCACCCTACACCCTACACACCATTACGCTGTCCTGGAGCAGTTATTACTCTGTGTTCTGTCTGTCTGGTCCCAGGTGAGGAGAAGCAAGGCAGATATTGGACAGTAGGATTGGATTATGCTCTAGTTAATATCCGAGACTGGATCTGAGGTCCAAGGGGATGATAGAGACAGCTAAAGATAACAATACAATATAAAATGAATAGAAAGAGAAGTGGAGTGAAAAAAAGGTCATTTATATTGATTTATTGTGCAGATGATTTTATCCCAAGTGACTCAAATCTGTACTCAGGATCGATTCAGAGAAGGACATCATAATCACAGCTTTGTTTTCACACAAATGGATTTCTATATATGGATATTTTTGCAAACTACTGTTATTATTAATGTTTATTCGTTGCATGACTGTTCCTTATTTTTACTTTTTAAGGTCACTTAATATCTGAACTGAATGCCTTTTCTCCTCCAAGTATGCCTTTTCCCCATTATTATAAAACTTGAAATAATAACTAATGTGTCAAGTTGAACCAATTATGTTATATGACTCCCGCTTCCAGAAGTGGATCGCCTTCACACATGGTGAGGTCAGCATCTGAGTTCACTTGAAATGAAACCCAGACCACCGTCTTCAGATGAATCAGAGATTGCTTCTCTGAATCACCCTCGACTCGTGGTATAAATGGGCAAGTCCAGAAAACTGTGCAAGTGTGAAAATATCCGTAGAATTCCAGAACAGAGCTTAACAGTTGAGGGTTAAAGTCCTTGCTCCAGCTTTCAGCAGTGGCTCTCTGGTACTTCAGGGACTTGACCTCACAGTGTCCTGGTCACTAGTGCAGAGCTCCCATTGGAGTTGAGCATCTGTCTTGCATCATAGGTACATTTCCAACATTTCCACCCAAATGTTTCACATATGTTAAGTGAACTTTTGAACAGTTGATTTACTAAGATCCAAAATAAAGAGCGGTAATGTGAATGTGCAATCTGATAAATTATATGCAGATGATGTACAAAAGATAAGTGCGTCAATGACAGCCCAAGTAAAGTAGTAACAAAAAAAACATGGAAATAAGATTTTTGTCTGTGAAAATTATTTCTGAACATTACCACACAGCTATATAAGATTTAAATGTGGTAATACTCTTCAAAAAACCTAAAAAAATTCAATACTGTTGATCTCAGCAGTTTTTATTAAACTGTTATTATATATTTGCCACACATTCACACTGCTGAGATCAACTGCTGAGATGTTTTTAAATAACAGAAACAGGCTCATGCAAATTGAATACCTGCCCTTTATGCGTACTAATTAGCGCATGCCGTCTTCATTAGTGCATGCAGTTTTCATTCCCTCAGTGACTTTCAGGCTTTATAAATTAAAATAATTTTGCACTTTTCAGCAGAAATGCCCCAAACTGCATATTCACCAAGACAAACAACTTTAGACAAGATTTTTTTGCTCATTTGATCGACGCAATTCTCCATAGACCCTATCAGCAAATCAACTTCAGTCATTAGTAGATCAGTGTTGCCATTACTGTTGAACATTCAGCAGTGAAGCAATCAGGTGAAGTCATCAGAGCGCCAGCCAACTTACACAGTCACAGGGAGACAACATTTATTCCAGAAATCTGCTTTCGTCACTTTTCATCGTATCCACTTAACTTCAGTAATTTGTCAAATCTGTCCACCTCAGCCAAATATATTTTTACATATCCTTGATTTCCACTCTTCTTGGCAAATTTCTCATAAAATCATGTGGATGGAATCCGTACAAGTGCATCATCAGACCGTAGTCGACTTTCAGTGCTGGGGCTGCCATCTGTCTTAACAGAATAATGACCCTGAGAAAATGGAGCATTCCTCAGACATCAAGGCCTGACGACAAGCCATTTGGCTTCAGAGATGGAGATTTGAGTTCTTAAAAATGTATAATGGGAAATTTATCATCGAAAAAAAATATGGATGTGATTTATGTGTTTAATCCATGATGTGGTCAGTAAGTCTCGGGTAATATTAGACGAGTGAGCAGCTGTTGAGCAGATGTGTGAAAATCTTTTCTGCTCATTTCTAACAATACCCACAAGGCGATCTCTTATACTGATGTCTTCTTTAATACTTGCTGGTTTTCTCTGTTACACCTTGTCAAAAGATTGCATCTAAGGTTCACACACACAGATACACACACACACACACACAGCTATAGCAAGCTGAGCCTTCCAGTATTGCCCATGAAGCTAAGAGCTTGCTAGATTGCCGGTAAGTGGCTTTCTGCCGGCATAGCAACAGGTAGTAAAACTAAAGATTACAGTAACTGGGAAAGAGAGTGCTGCAGAGAGCAATGGAGAAAAAATACAAAGAAATTCTACAACACAGATCCTTCGATCCATCTCACTGGGTCTCTTTCTCTCACAGATGAAAGTGTCATCATCTCAAGTCCCAATTTTTACTGAATTCATTGAATGGAACAGCTATTTTTGCAAGGACAGCTACGAGACGGTGGTCAGCTTTGTGGTGTAGCTCTCAGAGTCAATTAGTGTCAAAGGAACAGTCAATTCAGTGTGTGACCACGGAGAGAAAGCAGAGCTCAGAAAACCCCTGAGAAACTCAAAGCCAACCCTCAATACGTTCCCAGTAGCAATTCCACAACCAGGCTGCAAAACTGTAATGCTCAAAGGACAACTGGGACACAAGCGGAAGTACCATACCTCGATAAAGTTTACCAAGATTTACAAGTTAATTTCGACTTGTCCAGAAGATCCGCGCTCAAAAATCTGCAGATAATGATTTTTATATTTTTTTTTACTAACAAGAATAGAGTTGCCTATTGACTGTTGT